>CAUYSK010004633.1:0-69512 GCA_963575035.1 Avahi laniger | reverse complement strand
GAGTATATAAGAGGTGCTATGTCACCATTGTTTCTTAAAGCTGAATAGTACTCCATGGTATACATATACCACAATTTATTAATCCACTCATATATTGATGGACACTTGGGCTGTTTCCACATCTTTGCAATTGTGAATTGCACTGCTAAATAAGCACCACATGTACTCACCATCAAATTGGTATTAACGGATCAACACATAAGTGCATATATAAGAATTGCATCTATTAGATATTGGGCAGGGGGGAGGGGGGAGGAGGGAGGAGGGGACGGGTATATGTGTACACAAAAAGTGCAATGTGCACCACGCAATGGGATGGACATATTTGAAACCTGGACTGAGGGGGGGAGGGGGGGGCAAGGGCAACACACGTAACCTAAACATCTGTACCCTCATATTATGCTGAAATAAAAAATAAATAAATAAATAAATAAATAAAATAAATGTCCTTTGGACTTATATTTCCTTTGACCGGAATAAAATACTCTGTTGGAGTTAATAGCAATTACTATTTATTGAATACCAAACACTTTGCATGCACTATCTCCAAGTTAATCCTTAAAATAACTCTGTGAGGTTGGTATTCTTTTGATCTACACTTTGCAGATGAGGATATATTCAAAGAGAGACATGAATCCACCCAGGGTCATAACACCTACTAAGTGTTAGACCAGAAATATGAACCTGGGCTGGGTGATTCCAATGTTCCAATGTCAGTTCTGGAGTCCTGAGCCATGAGGCTCCGCTGCGAGCAATCACTCCCTCCTCCAGCCCACCCAAGGCTCCTTATCTCTGCCTCCCTTGAATGTGGCACTGCTTTCTATTATACCTTTTATTAGTTATTTGTGAATAGGATTTATCTTATGTTTTAGACTGTTCACTTCTCAACTGAAAGACGCATGGCTGAGTACCCTCTGTCTCCACCGCTATTTCAAAAGATACAGTACCTCAAATTCAGTAGGAACTTGATAAATATATTTTGAAAGAAAAACATCCTCACCAGTCAACCTCATAAAATGTCTCCTGTACAGTCCAAGATCACTAAGTGTCTGCATGCTGAATCTGACAATTGCCTTCATGGGTCATCTTTCCTGGACATAATTCTTACAACAGAACCTCCAGACATGAATGGTTTCTAATCCCATATCTACCACAAAGAACCATTTGTTTTATTGCCCATTCCCCTACTAATCCACTGATGCAAGACCTGATATTTTAATGTGAGTTAATTTATCTGATACTGTAATTAGAATTAATTTGCCTTAATTTATTGATTGAAGCCCTTTGAAGCCTGCTGTTCCCTCCTTTTATGTTGTTTCCTATTATTCATTCCAAGTCCTCTTGTTCTAGCATTTAACCTCAGTTTCCAGCCTTTTGGGTATGCCTTTATTCTGCCTTCCAACTCAGCAGCTGAGTGGAAGCCTGATGATTGTCTGGCTTCCATGTCAGCTCCATCTCTGGACACTATCTCTTGAATCACTTTCTAATCCCTACTCTACTTCCCAGGGATGAATCTCACACTACCCATATTTAATGCAAACCCCCAATGTTTCAGCTTAGACCCAGAATCCTGGGCTCTGTTTATTTTGATGACAATTTAGATAACATATAACAAACACTGTAACAAGGATCATCAGTGTTCTACTGAAAGAAGTAGCCCTTATGTTAAGAAGACTAAGCCATCACTTTCCCCTCTGCCTCTATCCAGCTTATTCATCCTCAAAGCCATAGTCCATGTTGCCTTCCCCAATTGTCTCCAATGATTATTAGCAATCTTATTAAACTTCTGACATTCATTACTCAAGCCAGTATTTAATTATAAATATATATGGTTTCATTTTGTTTTATGTGATTTATTATCTCCCTTGCTAGGGTAAAAGCTCCTTGAAACAGAGAATATATTGCCGCATTCTCCTTTATTATCATCATCATCATCACCTCTGAAAATATTTGTTTAGCTTACTGAGTATAGAATGTTTTATCTGAATTAATTCATTTGGTCTTCACAAGAACCCTACAATGTAGATGCTATTATTATCCCCATTTTGCAGATGAGGAAACTGAGGCATAGAGAGACTAGGTAACTTGCTCAAGTTCACATGGACACTATGTGGTAAAATAGGTACTCAAAGCTGGGCAGTCTGGTTCTAGAATCTATGAGCTTAACCACTGACACCTCTTTTTCCATGTAATCCCTTTATAGTACTGAAAACAGCTGAGCACATAAATATTAGACAATAAGGACTAATTGGCTGCTTGATATACAATTTGACACTAGTGGTCTTTTCAGTGTCCTTAAGTCCACTCTGCGATCATCTCAAGGCTCAACTGCACATGGGCCAATTACTCAACATAGGCTTTGGCATGGGGAAGGGGCTAGACTGGAACAAGATTTGCCCACAATTCTGTATAGCAAAGCCAACAGTCATCAAAACAAAGAGAAAACATATGGAATGGGAGAAAATATTTTTAAGCTATATATTTTATAAGAGGTTAATATCCAAAATTTATAAAGGACTCAAACAACTCAATAGTAAGAAAGCAAATAACCCAATTGAAAAATGGGCAAAGGACCCGAATAGATATTTTTTTAAAGAAGGCATACAAATGGCCAACAGGTATATGAAAAAAAAATGCTGAGTATCAGTAAAGATATAATCAGAGAAATGAAAATTAAAACAAAAATGAGGTATTACCTTATATCTGTTATAATGTCTATTATCAAAAGGACAAAAGATAACAAATGTTAGTAAGAATGTGGAGAAAAGGGAATCCTTGTGCACTGTTGGTGAGATTGTAAATTAGTATAGCCACTAAGGAACACAGTATGGGAGCTCCACAAAAAATTAAAGATAGAATTACCATATGATCCAGCAGCCCTATTTCTGGGTTATATCCAAAGTATAATGTGTGGAATCAGTATGTTGAAGAAATATCTGCACTTCCATGTTCATTGAAGCATCTTCACAGTAGCTAAAATATGGAATCAACCTAAGTGCCCATCAATGGATGAACTGATAAAGAAAATGTGGTTTGTATACACAATAGAATACTATCTAGCCTTAAAAAAGAAGGAAATTCTGTCATTTGTAATAATATTAATGAACCTGAAGGATATTATGTTAAGTGAAATAAGTGGCACAGAAAAACAAATATCACATGATCTCACTTATTTGTAGAACCTAAAAAAGTTGAATTCATAGAAGCAGAGAATAGAATGGTGGTTACAGACACTGAATGGTGGGGGATTGAGGAGATGTTGGTCAAAGGACATAAAACTTCGGTTAGACCAGAGGAATAAGTTCAAGAGATCTATTGCACATCATGGTGACTACAGTTAATAAAAATACATTGCATACTTGAAAATTGCTAAGAAAGTAGATTTTAAGTGTTCTCAACACAAAAAAATGATAAGTATGTGAGGTAGTGAATATGTTAATTAGATTTAGCTACTCCATAGTGTATATCAAAAACATATATCAAAACATCCTGTTGTACACAACAAATATACATAACAGTTGTGGAAACATTGGAGAGGCAGACTTAGAGAAAGATATTGCAAAAAAGTTAGTTAGGCTGGAAAGGCACTGAGCATCACAACAAGAGGACATGGTCCAGGTGAAGTAGACAGTAAAGCTCATGGTGGCTAAGAAGGCTGCCTGAACTGGAATCCCAGGGCCATGAAGTGCCTTTCTCATGGAAGTCTTACGAGGCTATGTGAGCCAGTTTTTCTAAAATGCTTAGCACAGTAACCAGCAGAGTAAGTGCACTATATGCATTAACTGCTATATTGTTCATAATAATTAGAATGAAGAACAATCTCTGATATCTGGATTCATGACTTATATGTGGAACATAGCAACAGGGAATGAAGGCACAGCAGATATTCAGAACTGAGCATCTTTTTCTAGGGCTCTGGCTATCTGAGTCCACTCAGTTTTAGTGAGGTTAGCCCATGGGTTGCAGAAGTAAATGGAGGAATGACATCGGGCCCTAATCTAGAGATTCCAAGGCCCCTGTATGGTTCACTACAACAGAAATATACACACCAGGTACTGAGAGAGAGGGCCCTCATTAGGACTGGGGCACCAACTGGGGACTTGGTTCCAGACACAGGGAAAATCCCATGACTCACCTGAGACACAGGATCACAGTGAGAGAGCAGGAAGGGTGCCTTGGAGCAGGGCCCAATATATGGACGGGGTGGGGTGGCTTAAATCAGCTCAGGAGTAGCCCAGAGCACCATGAACAAGCTGAGCATGCAGGTAAGGACCATGTGACACGGAAGGAAAGGAAAAGCAGGGAGTCAGGCTGGACCTGATCCGTGTTGCATGGGGCTGCCTCACTGCCCCGCCCTGCTGGGGCCTTACCCTGTTGGTGAGCAAGCAATTTGGTGCCCTGCCCTTTGCTGAAGGCAGGCACATGGCAGGTGACTGACCCCAGGGAACTGAGGCCAAGCTGTCATTCAGCACAGCCCATGGCGCAAACCTCTAAGGCAAGCCTTGGAGCCTCCAGGGCCCAGTGGTGGAGCACCCGTCCTCTGGGCAGGGAGCAGTAGATTCACACGGCAAGAGAGCTATAACACAGCAGGAGACCCACGGAAGGCTTTTAAATGCCTGTTTTTTAAAGTGGTTAGCAAAGCAGAAGAGAAACTGTCAGAGATCCATAATGAAGAGTTTAATCCAGAAAGTCAGCAAAGAGGAGGAAGGAAGCAGAAAATAGGAGATAATGAAAGAAGAGGCTTTGGGATTTTGGAAGAGAAAAGCAAAAGATAGTAATGAGGTGGAAAAAAACCCTGCCACATATTAGAAACTGCTCAAGTGGACATTTGCAGAACACTATTTTCCATTCTTCCAACTCCTCTACCCATTTGACAAATATCTACTTGTTTGCAACCCTAACTCAAAGTACACCTCCTTTAGACAAAGTCACACTGGTCTCAGTTTTCATTAGACACAAATATAATAGTGTATTTCAAAATATAATACAATGAATTGTGGAGTCCGTGTACAATAGCCACCCACCATTTCCTTGAAAATGTTCATCTTTACATCTCCAGGACTTACAGTACAGTTCCTGGCACATAATAGATGCTCAATTTGTGATCACTGGATGAGTAACAGATAAAAGAATGAATAAGGGATAGAAGGGAGAAAAGAAGGAAGGAAGGGGGGAAGGAAGGGAAGAAGGGAGGGAAAGACGGAAAACCCTTCAGCTTTGTCTCACTGGCAAAGTAGCATAATCAAAGGTTGTAAAACAGAATGTTTCAAAGAGCCACCTCCAATGACATCCTCCCAGTGCCCTCTTCACTCTACATGTTGTTCATCACATTTATTTGTCCCCTACTTCAAATTCATGTGCTCACATTCAAAGCTTTGGCATATATGGCCTCATTCCAAAAACCAACAGACCTCAACTTCTCCAAGAAACATTCCTAAAATAACCTCCCATCAGCTTCTTTGTTACTCGGTACTTTATTCTTCACTTACATCATTCTAACTTTACACCCATTTATTTGTCCCTTGGAGAGTAATAATTTTCCATAGGAGATAGGAGTATATTCTTTAGAGCTAGACAAACTTGAGTTTGAGTCCTAGCTTGTCTACTCTCAAGTTTTCTAACATTAGCCAAATTATTTAACATCACCGAGACTCAGTCTGTTCAGCTCCACATGCACGATAAATGATATCTATCTACCTGATTTTTGTAAGAATTGAAGGCTATTGTAAGGTTTAGACACACTAAACAACGAATAGCAGCTAGTAACAGTAGCATTGCCAGTATTAGTTAAAAGTGGTATTAATGATAGGTTTGTTTGTGCTTATGCCCTGGTATACAATCTGGGAGAGAGTGCTGTCTTCTCTTTCTTTTGTTATTATTTCTTTTTCTCTTTCCTCTCCCAACGTCTCATCTGTCTTTCCCCTTCAAGATGTCCTGTGTTAATACTTCTCTGCGTGACTCAATGCAGAGTGCATGCTATGTGTGACAGCACCCTGTTCCACTGTGCCCTCTGTCTGTGAATGCCACTCCCATCCACACCCAGTTCATGAGCCAGAGCCTTGGTTCTCTTTGTGACCCACGATCCTCCTTCACCCCCACCATATAGAATGCATCAGGCTCTGTTACTCCACATCCTGAACAGCCTGATCCTGGCCCTTGCTCTCCAGATATGCCATTACCTTCATCCGGTTACTTCCATCTCTAACCCAGACTGCCACCAGAGCCCTCAGACTGCCCCTCTCAAGGTCACCTGTCTCCCTCTCTGCTCCTCACTCCCAGTCAATTCTCCATTCTGCAGTCAGAGGGGTCTTCTTAAAATGCAAACGTGATCATGTGAAATCCCCAAACTGAGGCCCTTATCATTGCCCTTGGCGTAAAATGCAACTTGTTGAACAACACGGTTATTCTATAATTACGCTTATTATTGTGTTGGAGCCACACTGGCTTATATCAGGCCCCCTCTTTGCAAAGGCTGCTGTCTTTCCCTCCAACCGGCTCCCCAAAGAAACAAGCCTTGCACAGGACTGCAGCAAAACCAAAGTTAAGCCCGGGAAAGTCTCTTTGGGGTTCAGGATATTGCATGCCGCTGACATAAAACACTGTGTGAAGACAGGTCTCAGAGAAAAGGGCCAGGCTGGCGGAGAACAACAGAAAGTGACGGATGGAGGAGCTGGGTACCTAAAAGCACTTCATTTCACTTTCCTAAATGTGTTCTGTCAACGCAAAGAGAACAGACCCAGTAAGGCTTAATTTAGTGGATGCACAATGAAGTAGAATATTTATCTTCATGCTCTTGAGCTGAAGACCATTAGCATTAGAAAACACCAAGTCTGTCTCCTAACATGCCTGGGGCCCTCAGAATGGGGAGGATCCTGATTTAATGAGCAAGTTACACCATCTGTCAACAGGACTGCTGAGGGGTAATTCAGCAAACAGCAGCTCCCAGAACCCGAGGAGCAGAATGCTTGGGCGCCTTTTGTGTAAGAAATGGCCCCTGGCGCCGTGGTCAAGAAATTGTACATCCCCTAACTATTCAAGCTAGGAATGATAAGTGATATCTGTGCATCTTGCTCACAGTTCAGCCAGTTTTGGCTTTTTGTGCGTGGATGTTTGATTGCAGAGGGGAGGCACCCAGCTAGGACTAGGGACCTGGAGGCTCCCTCCGTTCCTCTTTCTGACCTTCTGATTTCTGGCAAGAGGCTGCAGGAAGTATTAACATCAATAGTACCACTGGCCAAAACATTCGCCCTGTTATGGATACAGGGAAGGAGTACAATTCATACCTATTCTTTTTGAAATATGATTTTAAAATAGAAATAATCTAGGAGAATGAACTTTGTAACTAGATTAGGGAAAGCAACAGAAGGGTTGCTCCTACCTCGGTCGTGAAACAATATGATCTTCTGCCAAATGAACTGGAAATTAATATCCCAATGAGGGTTTTCCCCTTTTAAAAAATCAGTCAAATCGGAAAGTTATATAATTCATTTGTATTTCCATAGCTCATGTTATCTACTAAAATTTGAAGTTCACTTACGTAGGGCTTGTTTTTCTCAAAGACATGTGAGTCCCTAATCCCCTGGGACTGCTTGGCACACAGGCAAGCAGTGTGGCAAAGTGTGTGGCCCTAGGAGCCAGATGACCTGAGGTTCAAATCCCAGCTCTATGTGTGGCCCAACAGTAAGAATTTGGTCATATTTCCTAGACATCAGTTTCCTCATCTTTAAAATGGGGAGAATAACTGTGCATTCCTCCTAGGGTTGATATGACAACTAAAGGAAATAAATCATATAAAATACTCAGCATTATCTTTAACACACAGGAATCACTCAAGAAATATTGACTGCTGTTATAATAGATATTCAATTTTTTACAAATATTCATTCTGGTATAATGCCTTTATTCATAAACTGTTGGGGGTTCCTCTTCTGGAATCACCTGGAAATCCTAACTTCCATTGTTAAAAACAAACTTAACATGAATTTTGGGTGGGATTCAATATGTAGAGACAACGGAAAATCAGTTACATCTAAAGCTGGTGTCTATGAACTTCTTGACTGCTAGCTTTAAGTCTTACTCTCCTTTGTAACTATAACATCTCTCACAGTGCTTGGCACCCAGCTCTAGTAAATATTTATTTAATGAATAGAACGTTTGTTGAATAAAACATGGAATGAATAAAGTGGGTGAGCAAACCGAATAATCACAAGTGATTTTACTCGGCTGGTCCATGCACCCCAGCAGCAGGTCTCTGTTAGAACGCTCTCAAAGGGTGGAGACATGTGCCCCTATAAACTGGACGTGGGAAACAATTTTTCCGGCTTCCCTTCATTGCTGCTATGCTTGATATTTGTCATGCTTTCTGGATTCCCATCACATTTTAACACCTGTCCTATGTATATTGGTTTCCTTTTGCTGCTGTAACAAATTACTACAAATTTAGTGGCTTAAAACAACACAAATTTATTATCGTACAATTCTGGAGCTCAGAAGTCTGAAACGAGTCTTAGGGGCTAAAATCAAGGTGTGAGCAGTTCTGTATTCTTCCTCAAGGCTCTAGGGAAGAATCTGCTTTCTTGCTTTTTCCAGCTACCAGTGACCTTTTACGTTATTTGGCTCATAACCCTCTTCCTTCGTGTTCAAAGTACACCAGTCCAACCTCAGCTTCTGTCCTCACATCTCCTTTTCTGACTGATCATGCTGCTTCCTTGTTAGAAGGACCCTGTGATTACATTTGGTCCACTCAGATCATCTAGGATAATCTCCCCATCTCAAGAGCCTTCACTTAATCATGTCTGCAAAATCCTTTTACTGTGTAAGATTAACATATTCACAGTCCCTGGGATCATCTTTGGGAGGCCACTATTAAGCCAACCCATTATGTTTGGAGTATTTACTGCCTTTTATGTTCAGTTCCACCCAAGTAGAATCCTGAACTTTACTTTTGACAGGACACAAGCATTCGACCCAACTTGGCCATTCAGATGCCTGAGACTTTAGATCTGAAGTGAATGACGTAAGGAAGCAGGTCTGATATGGAATCCATTTCCTGGTGAAGTTGGCAGCAGAACTTCCCCGCTTCTGGATACCAGTGGTGTATATATAGTGTCCAGTCCACATCAGGGATGGGATCTGGCTGTTTCTGCCCAGCAGTGGTGGGAGCAGGAGTCTTTTCTAGAGCAGTACCATATCATATTCTTTAAGTAAAGTTTCCAATTCCTCTTCTTTGGTCCATCCTTAGATTCCGTGAACACCTCAAATGCTTTAACGAATTTCTTTGCTGCTTATATTGGCCTTGAAAACGTCTTGTCATTTCCAACTAAGGGCTCCCATGGACATAGCCTCCTGCGCTGGGTTATAAGAAGGGCCTGCAGGGAGGCCGCTGGAATGCTCCCAGAAAATCGGAAGAACAATGATTTGTGGCACTATTAAGGTGCCAAGTGCATAATCAAAGGCTCTGAAGAAGTGCAATGCAATCATTCATACCAGGGGTTGGTAAACTGCTCTACCCTTTGTAATAGGAGGTGTTGGGGGAGGGGAGAAAAAGAAAACTCCATGGGGCATTCTTTGGCAACTTTAATTTTCACCCCCTTCTCCATCTAAACAAACCAACGCAGACAATAACGCCGTTTCTGAAGGGATAGGAAGAGAGATTTTGATTACTGATGCTGGTCAGCGTGGGCGTACACCTCAGTGATTTTCAAAGCACTTTACAGCCATTAGTTGTTTATATTTAATTAAATAGTCTTGGAATGTCCATTAGTTTAGAAAGCAAAAGTACACATGGCTTAAGATTGCTTTTTCCCTACTGCCACACTCACCTCTGCATGTTCTAGAACTTGCTCACTCATGGCTCTTAGTTCAATCATTTGTAAGACAGGGTGATTTATTTTTTTAAAAAATAATGTATTTCAATCCCTCTCCATTCTGTGTATTCTGCTTGTAGTTTGGAATGATTGGTTCAAATCCTAACTTTGGCAGTTAGTAGCTAGGTGACTTGGACTAGTTACTTTACCTCTCTGAGTTTCCATCTTCTATAAAATGTTAATATTGTACCCCCAAGTAGACTTGTAATAAAGATTGGATAAGCATGTGGTATGGTGAGCGAGTTCAGATTCTGGATTCAGACAGACTCGAGTTCAAATCTTATAATAACTTGCATCTTAACAGGTGTGTACTTTTCAGTAAGTTACCCAGGTGCCTCTGTCTCCTCTCAATAAAATGGGAAACAGATAAGAACTTCCTCACAGGGTAAAAAGATAAAATGAGACAATAAATGGAGAGCACTTTTCACAGTGCCCATAGGTTTCTAATACTATGAACAGTTAAGTGGCTGTTTGCGTGGGTGTTTGGAATGAATTAAGGAATTATCAAATGAAAGATTAAAATCAACTTCATGCCTTCCCACGTTCCCTGCCTCATCTTCCATCAACATGGTCTTTAGTGATCCGAAATGCTCCCTAAATAAACATGCAGTAGCTGTTGCTAGTGACAGAGATCAGATCCCTGGTTGTCTGCATTCAATGATGGGAGAGGGATTGACTACCAAGGGACACAGGGAAATTTGGGGAGTGATGGAAATGTTCTATATCTTGATCACGGTGGCAGTGACAGGACTGGAATTTTTTCACCAAACTCATCAAACAGTGGACTGAAAATGGGTGCATTTTATTTTTTGTATATTATATTTCAACAAAATTAATTTTAATGATTATATTACGCATACCCTACAGCAAGGGCCAGCAAACTTTTCTCCGTTGGAAGGGCCCGATAGTAAATAATTCATACTTTGCAGGCTAGAGGCTCTGTGATAAGTACTCCACTCTGCCACTGCAGTGTGAAAGTGGCCATAGACAATACCTAAATGAATGGGTGCAGCTGTGTTTTAATCATTCATTATTTATGCACCAAAATTTGGTTTCATATAATTTTTCGGGGGCCAGGAAATATATTTCTTCTTTTAATTTTTTTTTTTTCCTAAGCATTTGAAAATGTAAAAACTGTTCTTATCTTCCGGGCCTTACAAAAACAGGCAGTGGGCTGGGTTTGGCCCGTCGGCTCTTGCTTGTCAGCCCTGCTCCAGAGTTGGAAAGAGGCTTTGGCAAGAGACACGATGAAATCCGCTCTGGGGACTTAGTGCAAATGCCGTGTCTAAGGGCTGGGGATCGAGCACCTCTGAGTCCTGCAGGGTCCTTGCCAAAACCCTTTCCCTCCGTGGCCAGCCTAAGCCGCTGCTTCTTGACTTCAATTTCCCCATCTGTGCAGGGAGAACAACAATCATCTTTCAGAGCCCTGGAAAGCTTATTGGGCTTGTTATTTGGGAGAAAATGCTCTGTCCAAGTGCAGAAGCTGATCATGGCCTGCGTTATGAGTCTGGCCTGTCTCAATCATCAGGGGGAAAGGTTTGATTTCTCAGGTTGTCATTCCTAAAATTGCTTGTTCTCCAGGTGATGTTCTTATTTCTGAATACAGTCTGACTTTCATTCCCCAAAGAGGAGGGTTATTTTCTCAAAGAGCTGGCAGCAGAACAGTACTCTCAGAAAGCCTGCTCCTTCCCTGCCAAGCTGCCATTCCCAGCAGAAGCCACCCCTAGGGGCGGTGGCTTTCCCCTAGAAGGTTTGGCTGGATAGCGCCAAAGCTACTCCAAGCTCCTCTGACAGCAAAGGGAGCATTATAAATCCAAACCAGCACAAACTGAGATTTCCTCCTTTTGGTTTTTGACAGTGGAAGGTGTTTAGGGAATCACTTTGGGGTGGTAGAAAAACTGCCAAGAAGGTATCCATAAAAGTCAAGATAGTTCTGAGGTTCCTACAGCTTCAAAGCTTTTTAAAATTTGAATATTTCTGCTAAAATTCAACCGATCCTTTACTAAAAAAAAAAAAAAATCCAGACACCCGGTTTATTCTTATACCTATTGAGAGCGTTTGAATCTTTTGTTTGTTACAAAGTTTTTCTGTAAAGAACCAGTGAGTGTGAAAGTAGCCATAGATAATAGACAATGCATAGACACTACTTAGGCTTTGCAGGCAATGTGGTCTCTGTTGTAACTACCCAAAACTGCTGTTGTGGAGTAAAAGAAGCCAGAGACAATACATCAGTGAACCAGCATGACTGGGTTCCAATACAACTTTGTTTACAAAATCAGGCAGTGGGCTGGATTTGTCCCACAGGCTGTTCTTTGCTGAACCCTGGTCTGAGCTAGTTCTATCTAGAAGGAACTAGGTGGATCAAGAAGAGGAAATAAAACTTAAATCAGCAGATACTACTTGTGAGGATGTGATAAAAGACCATTACGAATTGGCGAGTAAAACCCAACCTACGAGCATGTTGTACTAAGAATGGGGAGGGGATACGCTAGATGACTAGATGAACCCTGGCCATGGTGAATTTCCGTTTGATCAAGGTAGAAAGACAGGTGGGAGGGGGGAAGGGGGGAAGGGTATATTCACACCTTATGGGGGCGCGGGGCTCGCTGTCTGGGAGATGGGCACGCTTGTAGCTCTGACTCGGGCAGGGCAAAGGCAATATATCTAACCTGAACGTTTGTACCCCTGTAATATTTTGAAAAAAATTAATAAAATAAAAAATAATAAAGAAAGACAGACAGGCTAGTGGGTCCGCAGTACTGGAGAAAGTAAGAGCCAATGGAGTGTAGGGGTGAGAGACCTACTGGTTGGACTGATCACGCTGGCATTCACAGAGAAGGTGCTCTGGCTAAACAGGAGCAGAGGTTTAGTGGATTAGTCACAACGGGCCATTAATCTCTGCTAAACATGTGAGTTGAGCCACATACGGTTCAGGTGGGTCAAAATAAGGTGGAAAAACACAGCAGGAGCAAAGGCATAGGTAAGTATGTGCAAGGTGTCTTTGTAGAACAGTGAGTTTGCAAATTGCAGCAAAGTTGGAAGCTCAGTTTATGGCATATCATGGAAGACTTTTAAACATCACTTTCAACAGTATGAACTTTTTTTTTTTTTTTTTTGCAGTACTGAGGCTTTCTGAGCTTCTAGTAAGATATTTCCTACAAAGCAGGCAGCTCAAAGAATACTCCTCCTTTACAAACAAGCTGTGGCTGGCTGCATCTCCTACATTATAAATGTGATGCTACTCATGAGTCCCATTTATTAAGCCATTATTATCTGCCTGATAATAACATACGAAGTGCTTTACTTTCACATGTAATTTAATACACACACCCAAAAAATTACTGAAAGGGTTGTGTATCCCCATTTTATAGATTATAAGACTGAGATGTGGAAGTAGTTAACTTACTCAAAGCCAACCAGCATGCAAAAGGCAACTTATGGATTTAAACCTGGCTCTTAATCATTCTCAGTGCACGCTATATGGCTTATCAGTGCATTTACACATATTTCTGCATTTTAATAGTTAAATAAAACATTTTTAAAACCTCATTTCTAAATTTTCTTTCTCAGTGTTTCTTCTATTCAAAAAAACCCAATGGTATGATTACATTTCTCAACTTTTTGTCTTTCTACTAATCATTTTTTAAGAGCACTGGATTAATAATGAAACAATTCTAAATTTAAAAGATATAAGAATTTGTCCAAATTTTATCCAATTTGAGCTCACTGATTTATTATAAAATTGTGATTTTTTTATCAATGTCATATCTATGTATATAATTAATTTCACATCATTTTGCCTACATTTTAGGTATACTTTGCTTTAATACACACAAACCATATATTTATCTCATGAATTTTTTTGTCAAATAATGTTATATAATTTCAAATAAGTAAAAATGCTCATATAAAAAAAGCCCAGAAGGAAACAAGCCAGGATATTAGCAATAGCTGTATTACAGTTACATGATTAGAAGTGATTTGTTTCCTTTTCTTTTTTTTTCTAAATTATTTAAAATTGGGTTATATTAGTGTTATAATTTTAAAATGTAATCATATAAAATGTTCTCTTTAAAAAGGGGAGCTTATGAAACAACACTTTGGGGTCTAATAACCAACAAATAAAAGAATTTTCAAATGCAAAAAGTGACTATGTTTCATGAAAGTTTCATGATGCTTGGTCACAGGTACTTAAAGATATTTGGTCTCATTAAGTCACCGGGATATAATATCAGGCTATCTGGTGTGGGTCTATCTGCAGCTTCTCAGTTCAATCAATGTAAGAGAAACAGGAGTAGGGGTTTAGTGGATTAGTCACAACAGGCCGTTAATCTCTGCATTCTCCCTTGTAATCCAGCCTCTACCAACGTGATTGGGGGGAAAAAAAATCCCATGCAAAATCCAAATACTCAGAAAAGCTCTAAAGCAGGCTCCCTAGAGCCCGACATACTCAGGTCACAGTTGGCTTATCTTTACTTAACATCAGTACAGCATTTATCATCTCTCCTACTTCTTGCTGGTTTTTCTTTTATGCCTTTTGGTAAAATACTCAGATCAGATATATTTGAAAAGGAACCATGCTGCAATCCCAGGAATAGCTCAGCATTTAATTATCATTTAAAAAATCCTTCTCTCAAGTGAGTATGAAACAAATCAAAGCCATGTTTTCATGTTGCAAATGGGTTGAAAAAACATGATTAAGGTTACAATGTGCACAAATTAGTGCCTAGGGAAGCTGGGGAGACTGAACAATGAAAAGGAAATAAGTAGCCAAATTCTAATAAAAACGAGTGACCAGTTCCAAAACATGCAGGGTAAATATTGTGTCTTTTATTATAAATGGATTGAACCATGATACCTTGCTTCTTTATTGCTCTGGCCAATGACCAGACATTTACTAATGTATTAAGCAGGAAAAACAACAAGCAAATTCCTGAATCGGGTTTCTGTTTATGCCACGACTGTCAAGGCCTAATATTTACTGGATTATTAGAGACCTAACACCTACATTAGAGGCCTGAATGATTTTAAACCACAGTTCTAAAATGAAAATATGGGGTACCAATTTTTTAAAAAAATTATTAAAGCAAAATGTGAGCCAGACCCAACAAATTATCTCTGAAAATCATTCTATGAAAAGGCGTGATTGTCTTCCTTCTTATTACCTTTAAAATATTCCCCAAACATCCTACTTTCCCCTAGTGAATCAAATTCAACCAACCTTAACTGATTATGTGCTACGTGCAGACATTGTGCTAAACACTTTCACATGCGTTGGCTCATTTAATCCCATGTTTTACACGGTATTGCCAAATTCCTTCCTAATTTTGCTCAACCTGTCTTTTGTTCTTTTAGCTTCAGCCATAACGAAGACAAAAATCACCATATATCAAGTGTATTTTATGTGCTAAGCACCATGCTACAGTTTTTCAAAATTTCAATCTCCCTTAACTCCAAAGATAAGTGTTATTACCTCCAGTTTACAAATGAGGATACTGAGCCTTAGTTAGGGATATTAAGTAACTTCCCAAGGTCACCAATGAGTAACAGCGGAGTGGAGATTAAATAAGACTTAATATACCATGTTTTCAATAAATGTTTTTATGTAGTAGTGAATGATGACCTCTACACTCTTTCCCAGGGTCTTACTAGAGGGCTACAAGATCATCATTCTACAAATATTTGGATTACTTTCTCATATGCCTTATCTTATGCTTGCCCATCTAGAAAGTCATTTGTCATTTTTCTGTTCACTCACAGTCTTGAAAGTTCTTCTTGTATTACAATTTTGTTGCCTTGACATTTCAAAAACTGGAAAAGTTTAGCATCAACAGCAATTTAGATAATTTTCTGTGGAAGTCTCTTAATACCATAAAGTTCCCAAATTGTAACAGGACCTAGAAATTACTTCATGCAATAGCCCTGTTTAAAAGGAGAAACTGGAACCCAGAGAAGTCAAATTAATTTCTCTATGCAACAGAGATAACACTAAATACGACATGTCCTAACTTCCATCCTAATAATCTTTTCAGTGAACCACCTAATTCTCTCTTTCCTACAGTTTATAAAAATATGCTCTAGGAACAATATTTAAGAAGTCTCAAAATTCTAGACCTAGAAAAGGTATTTGTTTATTCTCAACCAGTTTCCCGTCTCTGATCTAACTTATAAAGCAAAATAACATCTTGCATCACACGGCTATTTAGCTTTTGTGCAATAGTTTCTGGGGTGGGTCATTGTTGAAAAGATCTCTGAAAGTTTAATCACTATTCTACATACTTGCTTACTCTCTCAAGGACTCCAAATGTATTTCTGGAGCCTTATAAACAGATTATATATTATGTATAATTATCACCATATTATATCCATTATGTATGCCTACATATTAGGCATATATTATATCCATTATATTATGGATATAATATGGTAAAACCATAAAGAATTCATACTGTTTAACCCAGTAATCACAATACTGGGATTATTTTAAACAAATAATTCAATAAAAATAAGTATTTACAGTCATGAAAACGAATGCCAAAATATATCATAAACTAGAAACAACATAGATGCTCAAAAACAGAATGAAAGATAAATATAAATAATGCTGTTTTAGGTGAATAAACTATTGTGAAAATATAACAAGAAAATCATGAATATTAAAGTGGTAGATACTAGCTAATTGTTCACCAAACCATTTTCCCTTTGCTCGTGGCCACAGGCTTGCCTACGACTCCCAAGATCCTTTGCAAGAAAATGTGATCATGTGATTGACCAGAAATCATGCACACAGCTTTCCTTCTTGGCCCATAAAAGCCTCCCCCATGATCTTCCTCCACACTTTTTCCTCCATCTGTTGATGCTGTTGCCCAGGACAACTTTGGAAATCATGTCTTAGAGATAGCAGAGCCCGCATCAGCCTTGAGATTCCCAAGTCACTACAAAAGACAAGATTTTTCTCTCTTTTATTTCTTCCCCCTCACCAAGCACCTACACACACACACACACACACACACACACACACACTCACACACACAGACACCAACAGGACAATTAATGTGAATAAGAAGTAAGCTTCTATTGTGTTACGTCACTGAGATTGTGGAATTTATCTGTCACAGATTCTAGGATATCCTGAACTGACCCAAATAGGAAGCAACGTGGGAAAATACTTAAGATATAATGTAAAGGTTTTAAAAAAGGTACAAGTTGGAAAAGTCGCAATTTCAAAATTTGGTAAATAAAAATTTGGTCTATGGAAAATCATTTTTCCCTTAATTTTCTTTGATACTCTTGCATTATATTTTGCATTATAAACTGCAAAATAAACTCTGATTCTCAGCAACACTCATATTTGTGACATTAAACTATTTTTGCATCTGTAAGTCCCTGTCTTACAGAGAGCACTGATCAAGAAGGAGCATCTCACTTGAATACATGATTAGCCTAAACGGCCAATGCATAAACAAAACTCTCATTCGTTAATTTGTTCAATACATCTTACCTTTTGATGTGGCACATTACAAGACTTTACCTGGCTTATCAAGCTCTAATTTCTGCAGGTCTAAAAGCAGAAGAAAAAAAAAGGCTGCACCAACTCATGAACTTAAAATTGTATTCAGCTCTCATTTAGCCACTACAACATAGCACTAAAACAAACTAAAAGGCCACAGAGAACTTGGCGGAAAATCAGGAATGGAACTTGTTACAGATATAAAAAAATAATGATTTCACTACTTTATATTCCATTCTACAGAGGTTTGAGTCACTGCAACATAGAGCTGGTATCATTACGGTGCATTACAAGAAGATTTAGACAGCAAATGACATACTTATATTCACACCCAGGCCATACGATAGAAATTTAATACCCACAGATGCCTCACTTTCTATAATCTCTAAACATCTACTGAGAAGTTAGTGGTAGGGTCTTTTTTCTATAACATCCCTTTAGTTCTTTTTTCTGTAATTAAAATAACAAGCAAACAACCAACCACAAATTATCCACTGACCATTTCCTTACAGGCGTAAAGATTAACTTTACAGGCAGAATTCCCAGCCAAAGACAGCAAATCCATCCTCTTCTCTCAATTCCTAGGCTCCTGACTCTTTTCAAGAAAGATTCAGCTAGACCACAATTCTGTTACAAAAGGCCACAGAGAAGTAATGTTTTCTGACACAGAACTGAAAACACCAAAGAGACCAGAGGCTTTTCCTGCATTGCTCCACATCAAGACTAAAACGTGGTGCAGGCTATTCTCCTAAAGCGCTCTAGTTCAATCCTAAGTAAAGAACAGTGAGCTTTCTAAAGTGTTGGTTTCTCCCAAGCTGGAACCCAGTAAGAAATCACCATGTCCTAGGCAATCTTCTCTAATAGGAACAGAGAAGACACAGAGAAAGCAACAGCAATGCACCCGCTGATCCTTAGGTACCCACTTCAAGTCTTGAGTATGGTGTCATAGGACACAAAGGAGCCGAATTACATTTTAAACAACTGTAAGTGACCCCAAAAAGGATGGTTCCTCAAAAGGAGACACATATCAAGTCTGAAAAGGAAATAGAAAACTATCAAATATGCTGATCATTGGGAAGGTTCCCTTTCTTGGTGATTCTTTTCACGTTCAAAACCCTACATGTTGTAGAGGCAAGAGGGCAGCTGACAGAGATGTCTTCTTCATCTCTCCCCATTCCTAGCCTCAGATCTTGTGCCCCAGACTCCTGTGAGGGATGGAAAGCCATTCTAAGTCATTCCTTGTTACTCACTTATGTATTAATTCAGCCGTTCATTATTGAGTATCTTCTAAATGCCAGGCGCTGGGTTGGGCAATGAGAAATGAAAACCCCACAATATTTGTGTATCACTGCATACACATTGTCTAAGGGCCAAGATCATGGCTGTTCAGTTTGCTACATTTTATTTTATGCCTGGCCCAGTACCTATCTCATAGGAGGCATTCATTAGCATTTGTGGAATAAACAAACACATTAAACACTGAGCAGAAAACAACCCTTTCCTCGATATGTTACCTTATTTGTTCATTTCAAGAATCCTGTGAGGTATTTATTATTACTCCAACCTCTCGGAGGAGGAAAGGTCTGTCTGTGCTCATTCAATCAGCACTGCCACCAGAATTGTTTTCCTTGAGGGTAAAAGGTAGCTGTGTGCATAGCGGAGAGAGGGAGGAGCGGAAAGGGAATATGTTGACTCATATCCTTCAGTAAATGTGTTTATTCCAACTCTGGCATTGCTGCCAAATGTGCTGCAAAGCCAGCAAGACTTGGCTCCGGAAAACCCACCTGAAAGTCATAGGCCTCATTTCCTACTGCCAGGCCCTTCAGCCGCTGGGCATGAAATATTGGACAAAGTTAAAGATTAATTCTTCATTTGCTGTGACTAAAGTGCCGTGTCTCCCAAATCGGGAAGCAAAGGCATTTGTAGGCTGTTTCCTTCGTAACCACTGATAATCTTTCCACTGCCATCCCGACGGCACCTTAATGCAAATGTAATCAAATTCAAACACTGGCAATCCCATTACCAGCCCAATCTTGCTAATAAAGAGCAATTATGGCTTTGCTATAAACGCCATCCTAGACCATTTCTTATCACCCAAAGCCCCCTACCCCAGCCCCTGAATGCTCGAAATTCTTTTAAGTTCTGTTTAAGGTTACATAGAATGAAAACTGCAAGAAGAAAAACAGTTATAGAAAAGATTCACTAATTAAAGAGAATAAGATGATAATTGACACATGGCAAAATCCAGGATTAACCAATAGAGTTCTGGATCTTTCTCCTAAGCTGTAAAAACATAGCGATAAACTACATAAAGAGAGAAACTCTGTAATCTACATCTAGGTTACCTCAAAAGCTTCTGAGAAGCCACCTGGAACCAGAGACCACACTGGAAAAAGACTAGTGATGTGGACCACATGGAGCACAGCTGGACCAGAGCCAAAAGCTTTAACCCTGACTGGTTTGTTCTTAATAAAGAGAAGGATGCAAATCGCATACCCTCTTGGGCCTTAAAGTATGGCTTTCCTGTACAGATGGGCACTGGCTGATTTTTACTACTGGCATTGTTATTTACAAGGCATTACTGGTATTGAAATCATATGTTCTAAACACTCCTTCCATCTCAATCTCATTAGTCCCGCACCACTCTTTAGTTGCTGCCATATTGACCTCTTGACGGTCCCCTGAATTTATCACATGCATTTGTAAATACTGTTTGCTATGATCATTCCTCCCCCATCTTATTTCTCCTAGTTAAATCAGCCCAAATCTTCCATTCCAACTCTTCAGCATCCTTCGAGATGCAGCCCAAGCATCCTCTAACTAACACTACTTATTCTCTTTCGTCTACTCTTCCTACCTCCAGGATGAATCAGATGTCCCTTCTCTGTGTCACCTTTTATTACCAACACTTTCTATATCTCTTTTTATTATAATACTTAGCACATTCTGTTGTAACTACTAATGTTTTAAAAATCAATCTCTAGTCGAGGGAAATGTCAGTGTCTTACTTATTCTTGTTGGATCCCAGTTCCTGATGTATAGTTGCACCCTCAATAAATGTTGAATGATTAAGTGGACAAAGGAAAGCATTTCATTTTAGGTCTCTACACTCACTCTATAGTAACTAGACCATCGAGAGGATAAAATGTGTCTATCAATTAGTTGACCATGTGTATATTCTCCCAAGTAAACATGCAGTCTTTTGGAAATAAGAGCTGTGTAGAGTGTTATAAGGTAGAATTTCTGCAAAATACTTCGCAGTGCTTCAAGCGTCTGTTTCATGTCAAATAGTGAATCTATTGCTTGGCTCACAATTAATCTTCATGACATGATGAATGTATGGATGATTCATTTCTCTTAGTCTTCATCGAATGCTAAAGACATCATTATTATTATTCAAGCACAAAATTGAAGACATTTGCATTTGCTTAACATGAAAATACCAAATCTCAAAGATCAGGGTAAATCTGGGCCACAAAAGATAGGAAAATGGCCTTTATTTTTTTTTAATCTGTCACTCAGAATGTCCCATAATGGCCTACTTGAGCTATTAAGCCAGGATATTTTTAATGGGTTTTGTGATCAAAAATAAAGGCTGACAAGAAAAGAAGACAAAGAGTTGGGTTTCTGAGTTTTGCTTATTACAATCAAAGTACAAAAGTATCTTAACTTGTTCATGAACCTGATTATGTCATTTTTCTTAGCTTCCTCTTAGCTAGCTACTCATAACCAAAGATAAGATCTAAACTACTCATCTTAGCTTGCAAGCTCTTTCGCATTGGCCCCTGGTTATTTTTGTAACCCTGTCTCCCATCACTTATTCCAATCCATCTACTCCTTATGTCCATTTTACCATATTTCTGATATTTTGGTTTTTTTCTATGAACACACTGTTCTTGACTCATGATATATATTTTTCTCCTTTGTTCTTTTGAAATCTCATGCATTCTTCCAGGCCTAGTTCATGTGTTTTCTCCTCTATAAATCATTCCCCTTCCCCACTTTCATCTACCAACAACAGACTTAATTGCTCCTGCTTTATATTTCCATCACATTTTGCACACACCTCTGCCATATAACATGTACTATCTTGCAAATGCTAAGGCCAAACTATTATTCACTGTGATTCCAGTGCCTGGCATACAGTACGCTGTCAATACTTTTTCATTGAACATATGATTAAATGACTAAATAATGAACTGGCATTTACAAGAACAGGTCCACAGTGTTAATAATAGTTGTTATTATTATTGATGATGATGATGATGACTTTATGGGTGCTGGTCCCATTTACTGAGTGACTACTGCATGCTGGATACTATGGCAGGATCTTATGTACACTTTCCCCAGTCCTCATTTTACAGATGAGGAAGCTGAGGCTCAGAGGACTTAAATTACTTCCCCAAGACCACACAGAGAGTGAATGCCAAACTTAGAAATCACATGTAGGCAGATCTTAGTTCCAAAGCCCATGCTTCCTCTCAGATGATATGCACAATTTGGCCAGTGGTTACTGTATTCCAGATAACATGTTAGACATTTAAAAATAGTATTTTGTTATTTTTATAATTATCCCATAGTATCAACAACCTTGAGAGGTTCTCATCTCCATTTTACAGGTGAGAAAGCTGGAACTTCTCCTCAGCTCTCCCTGCCCCCGCCACCCCCCACACCCACAAAAAAACCCAACTCAACTGTCAACAATTCCAAATAGGCTACAAAGTACACGAAGTACAGCAGTAGTTGTAGACATGCACCACAAATTTAAAATCCAAAGAAACATTAGCATATAAAACAAGTTTTAACCAAGTTCAATCTATTGAATCAATATAAAGATTTATAATAAAAAAGAAAAATCACAAAGAGAATGACTATATTGGGACACTCCATATTCTCTTAATTCAATAGCTCTCTCAGTGGTCTCACCCCAGCTTTCCAGTATGTCCCAAAGTGAACTTTTTATTTTAGCTGGAACTGCCCTCTCTGGACAGCCACTCATTTCTGTTCCTCCCCCTTTGATGACATGGTCCCTTCTGTCTCTCTTATCCCAGCCTCCAATGTTACTCTAATATCCTTTTATTTCACGTCTGGACTTCATCCTTCTATAGAATTTATGTCCCTTATAAACAATTAGGCATTATTCTTATTGTTTTATACCACAATACATCTTGGCATCGAAACTTTGTTTTTATAATTATATCTTTAAAATTAAGCATTGTTCATATTATTTTATATCACTCTAGACTATGTGTATGTATCTCAATTTTGCTTTTACAACTATATCTTAAGCAGAGATCACTCCATAGTGAAGATACAGATACTTTACATTTGCATAGCATAAAGGATGATTAGGATCGCTCTGTCATATTTCCCTCAACAAGTCTTTGAAACAGGCAAGGCAAATATAATTTTCATTTTATGGATGAGGAAATTGAGACTCTGAGAGGTCAAGAGAATTGCCCCAAGTCATACAGGTAATTAAGGCAGAGTTGCATTGCAAGGTGAGTCTTTTGATTTCATACTCTTTGTATTACATAATGGCTCACTGCCATACACATTTATGGTACCTGGACCTCTTTTGGATCTGAACCCTAGGTCCAAACATGTAACGCTTAATTAAAGTGATAAGTTGAAACGTTAGCTACTGACTTAGGATGGCAGTCGAACTCCTCTCCCCATCCAAGGGAATGTTTCTCTACATTGTCATTTCTTTTTCCCCTTGGGATTTTATGTAACTCAGGAAGACTTTCTTGACTACCCGAAAAGTTTCATCTATGATGATGGTTGTGTGGCAGTGATTGGGCTATATGACATCATGTGGGAAACTGGATTTAAAGAAACTGTATTGCTAATGAGACAATCAGATGACCAGTCTTTGAGTGGGGCTCTTTTTTATTTAATGGGATGTCCTATATCGAGCCATATTGAAAGCATATGCAGTTTGCCATTTTGGAAGCACCTTAAAATTGGGTCAATACCAAATTATAACATACCAGCAGAAGGAGAAAAAATCTGTCGATCTCCTGGGTAATAAGCGTTACATGGTTTCCAGGTAATTTATTAAGCTTTCTAAGCTTCACCTCAGTATTCCAAGCTCACAGAGATAAGGTGGGTTACACTTATGACTATGCACCAAAGCTAAATGCCACCAGTGTTATACCAATATGAGAAGAAAAACTAGACATTTCAAAATTGTTTAGCCAAGGCCTCCTTGAAAATGAAAATCATGCTCAATGTTATACAATGTGCTTGCTGAAGATTCTTTCCTTTTTGCTTTTAAATCAGTTGATTTGGAAGGAGGTAAAAGCTCTACTCTACCATGAACTAAACCTATACGATGTCAGATTTGTAGGAAATAAGTAATGATATTATTGCGTGCTTACTATGTGTCAGATAGCGCTAAGTGAAAATCATTGAACATAAAATTTCATTTAATCCATATAACAAACGTGCACTATTATTCTCTTTCTACAAAGAAACTAAAGTTAAACCATTTTAATTTTCAGATTAAGAAAAGAATGCACTAAATATTCCTTGCTTATAATGACTGTTGATCATTAAATGCCGAGGAACACTTGGGTAATAGTCTCATCTGTTTGATTGACAGGTGCAGCTCAAATGTTACCTTAATTCTAGCTCTAAACTGTAAGCTCCTTAAACTTTCACTTCCAAGTTCTCTAAGATTTACATCCACTTACTCAATTTATGATTTCAATTGAAGACACAAAAATAAAAAATTATTGAGTAAAAATATTTGAAAGGAATCTTGAACCAAAACAGAAATGATATACTAAATTTTGCCTCTATTAGACCTGGGTGTGAATCCTCCAGGCTGAACCTCTGTGGGCGTTGGTTGCCTCATCTATGAAATTAACCCACAAATTCTATGAATGGATTAGTTAAAATATATTCAATATATGTAAAATGCATGAAAGCACCACATAATTCAAATTGTTATCGTTAGTATTATGAGTAAACTGACAAAGAAGTAAAGTTACATAAGGAGGAAATAGGATGCGTTGTATAAATTAAATCAGGCAGCTCTCTTTTGACCAAGGAATTTTCTCCTCATGCTGCTAAGCATACATTCTCACTGATCTGAGCTGCTTTTGTAGGAAGGGAATGGTGTTCTTGCAGCACAGAGAAAAATCATCCTGTTTTTTTTCTCTCTCTCTCTCTTCCTGTCTCTCTGTGTTTTCTTCACAGACCCTGGCTACCTTACATTATTAGTAAAGTGAGATCTGAGTTTAACATAAAGCCAGAAGTACTCCCAGATCATGGCATTCCTTCTTCATAGATATGATCTCTCAAATAAAAGACAAGCATGCTACTTACCGAACATCTAGCTAAGCCTGGCCCAACAGATCCCCAGTCCCATTTACCAACAGCTACATCGAAACCAAATTATTAGTGCAGAGTCATCAACTATAGCAAGCTCAGGTGTCTGTACTTTAAGCAATGTGTTTAAACAGGCCCAGGGAAAAAACTCCTTGGGTATATTTTTAATTTTGCAGGTGGGGTGGAGGGGGGTTGGAACCTTTGGTTAATAATATACTAAGCTACAAAGCACCAGTGTGTTCCTGAAAGCAAATGTCACCAAATGAAATTCAGTCAATATACCTTCCATAGGCCAAAGCTACTACCAACATTTTCCTCTACAAACTGTTTATACTGCAGACTTTTGCCGGCCTTCTCCAGTCTGGTATTCCTCAGTAATAAAACCAACCCCACCAATGCATCAATCATTGATGTGTGGTAACTCTGTATGAATTAGCACCCATTTACTGGTCAGGACAATTCATCCCATGATGGTGAAGAGGTGCTTTGTTTATTAATTTTTTTTAAACTTAAGATTTAGTAGGTTCTATGATCACAGGGTTATATTCCTTTTGGTAGAACTCAGTCCTGAGTAAATTAAAACTGCAAATCATGGAAACAGAAATGAAAGACCCACTAAAGTCTCCCTGAGCCACAATTATTCAGTCTTAGTGCATTGCATTCTTATATATTCCAAGGCTGTTAGATGGGAGAAAGAAAGGAGTCTGAGTCCCCCAAATGGTAGCAATTGTGAGCCATAATTATATTACTAATAATCCTGACATACATAGGTATCATTGAATGAGTAGTTCTGCTTATAGGAGGAGTCCACCTTGGTCATGAGAAAGAATGGCCTTTTAAAGTTAAGTTTATGAATGTGTGAAATACAGAGTATATAATGTTGCATCTCTGCCTAAATGTCTTCATAAAGTGCAAATTAATGCAGATACTAAGCAGGCATTTGGAACGCTAACCTAGTTTTCTGTTTAGCTAATAGCTAGCAATTTTGCTTACACTTTTATCCTCTCATTACATAGCAATAACGATTATTTAGTAAATACATGTGAAAGGGCATGTACTCCATAGCACTCCTCCTGGGTTGGAAATAACCCCTTCCTAATGCTTCTATTTGAATAATTTAGTTGCTGATACACCAAATCAAATACAGCTGTGACAGGTATCCCACTAATGCCTCTTTTGGAGGCTGAGAACAGATCCTTTCTCAGCGTGTTCCCCTCTATGATTTCCTGGCCAAATTCAGGGTAAGGACTGGGGACTAAGAAGATGCTGGAGGAAGTCCAGTGTCTCAATCAATGTTAATCCTTTGCAAATCTTAAAGGTACTCAGATGGTCTGTCTGATTTGAAAATTATTTATGATGCTGGAGAGAACTAGGGAAAGGCTATTTTATAACTGGTGAAATATCCTGGAACAAGGGAGAGAGTTTTAAATAGACATATAAAAGACAAAGATGTAAAATGTGGCCTTGTGAGATACCACCCAGGCCATGCCTGGTCACAGGAGTGATATAAACCTTTACAAGTTACCTGAGAATTTTTATTTTTAGATGCAGGATGGAGTAAAAGAGGTCCCAGTAGAGGAGCTGGGTACTTTTTCTTGTCTGCCAGGTACACAACATATCTCATTAAAATATTATAGAGGGCTGGGCGTGGTGGCTCACGCCTGTAATCCTGGCACTTTGGGAGGCCAAGGCGGGCGGATTGTTTGAGATCAGGAGTTCAAGACCAGCCTGAGCAAGAACGATACTCTGTCTCTACTAAAAATAGAAAGAAATTAGCCAAACAACTAAATACATATATATGTGTGTATATATATATATATATATATATATTTATATATAAAATTATCCGGGCATGGTGGCGCGTGCCTGTAGTCCCAGCTACTTGGGAGGCTGAGGCAGGAGGATCGCTCAAGCTCAGGAGTTGGAGGTTGCTGTGAGCTAGGCTGACGCCACAGCACTCTAGCCCAGGCAAGAGAGTGAGACTGTGTCTCAAAAAAAAAAAAAAAAAAAAAAATTATAGCAGCAAATTTCTCAGTAGGGCAGCTGAGCCCAAAACAGAATGCTTTCTGATAACAGATTCTCATTCCTGCCCTGTGAGAAGAAAATTGAAACTGGATTGTGGTATTTGGAACTGGGCCCAGGGTGAGGGCAGAACAAGGGTTTCTAATATCCAAAATCAGGTCTGGTTTAGGGGGAGGTAGTTGACAGGGCTGAAGGAAGAGGCAAGACACACAGTCCGTCCACCCCAAAGCTGCTTAAATGTGTCTGCTCACAGGGGCAAGGTTCCTTCTTCCCTCTTCTAGTGACTTGCTGGGAAGTTGGCTGAGTCCCCAATTCTGCAGCGGGAATGCAGGCAGAAAGGAGCACTACAAATGGGCTTTGCCTTGGGTGTTTAAGTGGCAGTGTGAAGGGAAACGTGGGTGGGCGCTGTTGAGGGGAGGAGCCACTGAACTGGGGAATACGGCTGGTCTTGGGGCTTCCCCTGGCAGCGCCCTCCCGCAGCGCTCTCGGGTTCCCAATTCCCTGCACCAACAAAGACCCTGCTCAAAAATCAGAATTTCTCCCTACACACACTCAGGAGCAGGTATGCACAAGCCCTGCCTCATTCACCTCAACATCCTGGGTTCCCATTTGCTCCTAAAACCACAGATCAGCACAAGTTGCCTGAAATCAGTGAGTCTGAACCAGCATATCCTTGCCATTGGGTATTAAGAAATACCATGATCCAAAGTGGTATTTGTGACATTGTGTTGTTTCAGATGGTTTTTTTTTCCCTTTTATTTGGGGGCAGAGGAGGTGTGTGCCAGCAGGTTTTAAGCCATCACGATCAGTCCTGATGTGTTTGGGGAAGGCATGGAGGACATCGCTCTGGTCCCTGCTGGCTCTCTCCAGTCCCGCATCCTCCTGCAGTCTCTTGAAAGTGCCTGGATACCAGAGCACAGCCCTGCATCCATTTTGCCAGCCAGGAACCACCGAGTTTGGGAACTTTGAAAGCTCGGGGATGGGGGCGGGGGTTGCCAAGGCTCGGGTTTGGGCGCCAGAGTTCTCAGCCAGGAAAGCAGTTGAAAATCAACACCCATCTGCTTCTTTCTCACCGCTTCCCCTTCTACCACCGCCCGCCACCACCCTTCAGGACTCTACACAAATGCTGATTCCCACTAGACACACACACACCCTTGGGCTTAGGAAGGTTTCGATTCTGAAGGCGACAAACCCTAAGAGCCGAAAGGGTCTCTACCACCTCCTCCCCTCGCGCCGCACGTCTACACACAATAAAACCCTGTACAATCCAGACACCACGACATAACCCAAATCCGCCCGTGACTCCAGCGCGTCCCGTACCTGATATGCAGACGATGAAATTGGCTTGAAGAAGAAAAAGCACCTCCCAGACTATTTCCATCCTCTGATTCTCATTCCAAGTGCATCACTCGACGGGAAAACAGGGGGGGAAAGGGGGAGCCCGACACGGCACACACACATACACACACGCACACACTCCCGAGCGAGCGCACACTCGCACTCCCACCGACAGCCGGCCAGGGACAGTCACCCCCAAGATCAATATCGCAGTTTGAATTGTTCCTGCAAATCTCCCCTCGGGCTCGACGGATGTGCGCCCCAGATGTGCTGACACATGTCCGATGCCTCGCTGCCTCGGAGGTCTCCCCGCTCGCGCGTCTCTGCTCCTCGCACCAGCGGCGGAAACAGCACTAGCAGCGGCGGCGGCGGCAGCCACCTGAAGCCACCAGCGCTGGGCTCTTCCTGGAAAAACGAGACCCCGATCCGCCTGGCGCCCCAAGAAGACATAGACGATAGCCCCCCGCCGGGCCGCGCCGTGCAGTTCCGGGCTCCCGACAGCTCCGAGCTCGCTGGCTAAGCCCCGGCAGTCCGCGACAAGTTGCCCTCGAAGTCCGCCCCCCTCACCGAGGCATGGTCAGAGGGTAGCTGCTCCGCTCTGGGGCCTTTCTTCTCCTGCTTCCGGGGGGCGGGGGGAGGAGCAGACACAGCAGACAGACAGAGAAAGAGAGGCAGGGATTATTGCCCGAAACCGCCAGCCGTCAGCAGCCTCCGCCGACCCTCCCTGCTCCCCAAGTCCGCGCGCAGCCGGCCGCCTCCGAGCCGGGTTTGGGCCGCGCGTCCAGGGCGCCGAGTGGAACGTCTGGGCGCCGGGGACTGGGGTGCGTTGGGGCCCACGGGCTGCCCAAGTCGCGAGCGCGCTTTCTGCTCCTCTCCTATTTTCCTGGACTCCCCAGAACCCCCAGTTGCCTTGCTGCCATCGCCCGCAACTAGCGCCGCTGCAGAGATTTTCCGCAATGCAACTGCAGGGGTCGTTATTTCCTCGCCTACGGATCCCGTCTCTTCCCGATTCGAGAGGAGGGCAGGTGGGGGCGGGAGGAGGAGGAGGGGAGGAGGAGGAGAAGGAGAAGGAGGCGGCTCGGCCAGGTGAGCGTCCTCGCCGCCGCTGGGTGTCCCAAAGTCAGCCCTGGAGCCCGGCGCCCGGGGGCGGAGGCAGGAGGCCAGGGTGGGGAGCTGAGGCCGAACGCGGCCATAAGGAGGAGGAGAAGGCTGGGCGACAGAGCTTCAGGCCACCTCGGCCGCTGCCTCGGCCCCAGTCCCCAGAAGCCGCCTCCCTGCTCCGCCTCTGATACCCTCCAGGATTTCTGAGTTTCTCTCCTCCTTAAAAAGAACTTCGCGCCTGCCAGTCCGGCGCAGGAGACCCCGGCGGGACTCATCCTGGGAGTGCTGTGCAGTGCTTCCCTCTGCTGCGAAATATTGGGGATTTTTTTTTTGCATAATTCATTCCCTGCCCTCTCCCTTTCGTCCCTCTCATGCCCCCTCCTCCTTCCCCCTTTCCGCTCCAGTGCCAGAACACTACTTACCCCAGAGTTCTCTTCTCTGCAGGTTCCTAGACCAGGTGTAACTCTCGCCTGCAAATCCCTACCTCCCTCCTCCCGAAAAGGGGGTGCGGGAATCGTCTTCCCAAGTCGGGGTGAGAGCAGCGGCTGCTGCCAACTGCGCCTTTGCTCAGCTCCGGCAGGATCCAAGACTACTGGAAACCTGGCCTTTAGGGGAACAGGCTTCCCTTTTTGTCTATCCTTTACTCTGTTTTTCTTTCGGGAAGCTCTAGTGCTTTGGAGGCTTTTTGCTGGACTCCAGGATACTTTCTGCCAACGACACTCAGCAGCTTCCACGGAAGGAGGTTTCTCCACCAAACTGGCGCGCGCGCGCACACACTGCCCAGCCCCGGCTCCCCAAGGGCTCAGGGGGGAAGGTAGGGGCGGCGCGAGCACCACCCACCACCCAGGCGGAGGCCGGAGCCGGCGGGTCCGCAGAAGGGCTGGCGGAGAGGCAGGCTGCCTGGAGCCCGGGAAGGACTGCACTGGGTTGCAGTGCGGATGCGGGGGACCTGCAAGGAAACCCTGCGCTCGGGACCGTTCGCCTAAGAGGGCTGGGAACGAAAGGGGAAAGAAAAAATTGCAGCAGATTCGTGTCCTTCTATTGCTGCAGTAGTGGTGTGCGAAAGCCCAAACCTACCTCTTTGGGGGGTGCTGGAGACGAGGAGGGCACGGTACAGGGAATCCCCGAAAGATCTCGGATTTCTCGACGCGCTTGTCCCGATTGCGAACTGTGACGTTGGGAGATTTTGCACAAGCGCGGATGGACACACACCAAACACAAACACACACATAACCCACTGGGATTTTTTTTGTTTTTGTACTTTAAAATTTTTGATGTTTAGAAGTCATTTCGGTTTGAGCTTCTGTCTAATAATTGCATACAGGGTGGATCAAGGGAGAAGCAGGAGGCGAAGGAAAGGGTGCCGTTCACACAGAGTCAATCTAGTAAGTCTTCCCGTAGAGATCCCAGCACCCAGGCTGTGTGACATCCGAGGCTGCGAGGGTGGGGGGAGCCAAAGGAGTTACACTACACTGCTCCTGGGATTCTTGAACGGAGTCCAGCTGCCCAGAAGTCTGGCGGATCTTTTTGCTGAGTGGCGGAAAGAAGCGGGAGGGACAAGAGAGGGAGCAGACAGGAGCAGCGGCTCTCCAAGCTGTCTGGGCTGGGCCGACCGCGGAGCCAGAGCTGCGTCGTCCCGCCGCCTCCGGGGATTCGAAAAAGGAACCGCCAGCAGACTTTCCTACTCTTTAAGGAGACGAGGTCGGCGGAGAGATCTGTTCTCTGAGCGTTCTCTGAGATAAAGGCCAAGAACTCCAGGTGGTCAAGACATTAAAAATCTAGGCCCACATAAAATAAATCCAGGATTCTTATGCAGAGCTTCCAGGCTGAGCAGGGAAGGCATTGAAACTTCAGAACATTAAAAGAATACGAGAATTAGCTCACTTGAGAAACATATAGGGGGTGTTTGAGAATCGTATGGGGTGTTTCGTTTGTCTCGGTGCTATGAAAGTAGACTGCGTGAAGAGTTCATTCATTCATTCATTCATTCATTCAGGGGAGGGAAAAGAAAGCAGTTTCATAAAAGTGAGCATATTCCATCCTGATGAGAGTTCAGGACCACGGACAGTGACCTGCCCTCTGCACTTGGGTACAGGGATTTGCTCCCAGCAGGAGAGCTCTTTTCTCTGGAAGCAGATGCAGAGTCCCTGGGTTTTCATACCAGGATCCATTCTTTTATTAATGAATTCTGCATATTTTAAGTGAATGTCTTAAATGTGTCAAACACTGTGGCAAGATGTTGGGGTTTTGTAATTGAAAATGCATAATTCTTGCTTTCAAAAAGCTTACAGACCACATATCCCTCTACATTTTGCTTTCAGAGCCAGTGTCAGTAAAATAATTTCATTTCCATCTTTTCAGCCTGCATACTCACCTTCAGCACTCCCAAAGATTATTTAATCCATTCCCTGACCTAAGTTGTTTTATTTATTTTTTAAATCATTTCACATGAGAGTATTTGTTAGTAAAAATTATGGCTTGAATGTATTGTTTGTTATGTGCCAGGAATTGCCAAATTCTGACATCAATTATCTCATTTAATCATCATAACATCCTTATGAAGTAAATATCATTTTTATTCCCATTATACTTATGATAAAACAAGCTCAGAACAGTTATTTGTCCAAGGTCTCTTAGCTACTAATTGGTAGTGTGGAAACCATAGCTGGGAAGTCCAAACTCAGAAGCCATGTCAAACCACCTCCCTACATGCTCTGTAAGAGCAGAAGTACACAGCTTAGAAGTTAATCAAAACCAAGACGAAATTGTGATGGCAGATTATGCATATTAGAATCTAACTACTTTAGAATTAGGAGAAGAAAGAAAAGATCACCAGTAATTAGGAGTAATCAAAAGCATTTCTAATGAAAGAATCTGAGTAACTCCCAGATGCACCTTCTGTTCTTGGCACTTGAAATACAGCAATGAACACAACCATCCCCCAACATTTTGATTACATGTTAGCATTTTCTAGAAGAAAGAATAACACTTTCTTAAGTCATTTCTAGACTTAACTTATATGTTTTTCTGAGAAATCCTCCATCTTAGTACAGAAAGTAACTCAGCAAAAAAATGTATTAAGGAGAAACATTCAAACTGAAGTAAATTCTGTCTTTCTTTATTAAGGTATTTTCTTTAACCCATAAAACATACACAAAATGAAAAAAACCCACAAAGCTAGAAAATATTTATTCTTAGTCTTTTTTAAATATTTTAATGAGCATATATCCATACTTCAATAACTACAAAAAATCTCTCTCCACAATACCTGCCTTCATCTTTTGTCTCTTTTCTACTTCTCTACGTTTCTCCACTACAAATTCAGTGTGGGTGTCTTACACATTTAACAGAGAGTGTTGACCAAGCCCAAGTATGAGAGAGAACCCCAGTTGCTCTATGGGGTATATGGGATTACAGTGCCAATTTCCAGGAGAAGACAATATTGAATTCTTTTGAGTTCTTTCTGTACCTTCTCTTTCACTCAACCCCATAGAAGAAACAGTGATTCATTTCATGGCGAATTTCGTAAGATCTTGACATTCATTAGGACACATTTCTCAGAGACTGGGAAAGCTGTATTAGAAGAAAAAGGAGATCCATCTTTCTGCCCTACTCCTCGACCCTCTTGGTAAACATGCATTCAGGCTTAATGAGCTCAATATGTATATCTATGTGCATCTATTCTCTATACCACTCTCAAAGAGCAGGGTCAGTAAAGTCTCTGCTTTCTTGCAGCAACTGCCAGTGTTCCCGTCATTCTTATGGCTGGGAAAGGATGTTGAGAGCTTTCTTTGCAGACCCAATTACAGGTGATTTCTTAGTTCTAGATTTGGGGAGAGTAATTGAAAAATGCCATTGTAATCTTATGTCCAAAGCATTTTATCCAATATAACTATAGACTAGAGCACTTTGGAACATATCAAGCCCAATTTAATCAATGTTCCATCCCTATTTTAGGAAATGTTTCTATTTTTAATTGCTTTGATGCTAGAGGGAAAGAAACGTTAGTGATTCAGCTACCCCTAACTTTCATCAAAAAGCTGAAATTACCCAAATAAATGTAAAGATATATCATGTTTATGGATGAAAAATCTCAATATTGTTAAAATACCAATTTTCCCCAAACTGGTCTATAGATTCAATGTAATCCCAATGAAAATCCCAGAAAACTTTTTCATGCAGATTGACAAGCTGTTTCTAAAATCCGTATAAAAATACAAAGGACCTAAAATAGCCAACACATTTTTGAAAAAGAAAAAACAAAGCTGAAAAATTTAAACTATCTGATTTCAAGACTTGTAAAACTATAGTAATCAAGACAATATAATATAAATAGTATATGTATAGAGTATATATATACTCTATATATATAGTATAAAACTATAAGCATCAAGATAGACAAATAAATCAATGGAACAGATCAGAGAGTATAGAAATAGACTGACATGTATTTGATTCAGCTGATTTTCAACAAAAGTGGAAAGGCATTTACTTGGAGGAAGAATAGCCTTTTTAACAAATTACTTTGTCAACATTTGGACATCCATTTTCAAAAAAAAGAAAGATGAACTAAAATTCATTTTGTGTACTATGTTAAAAATTAATTCAAAATGGATTATAGGTTAAACATAAGCTTTTAAAACTACTAAAAAGGGAGAAAATTTACAATAATTTCAGTTATACAAAGATTTCTTAGATATGATATGAACAGCATGATTCATTTTTTTAAAAAAATATATTGGCCAGAAGTGTGGCTTACACCTGTAATCTCATGCTTTAGGAGACCAAGGTGGGAGGATTGCTTGAGGCCAGAAGTTTGAAAAAAATTATAAAAATTAAGAATTTATGCTCTTCAAATACAATGTTAAGAGAATAAAAAAAGTCACAGTCTGGGAGAAAATATTGGAAAATTATATATGTCACAAATGACTTGTAAGAAAAACATGTAAATAATTCTCAAAACTCAATTTACAAAAGAAAAAATTTTAAAAGAGCAAATGATTTGAATAGACGATTTACCAAAAATATATATTGGTGGCAAATAAGAATATAAAAAAGTAATCAATATCATTAGTCATTAGGGAAATGAAAATGAAAATTACAACGAGATACCAGCATATATATATTAGTTTCAATAAAATTTTAAAAAGGATGGCAATACCAAGTGATGGTGAGAATGTAAAATATTACAACTATTTTAGAAAAAAATTTGGTGGTTTCTTAAAAATTAAACATATGTAAATAATATGACCTACCCGTTCTAATCCTAGGTATTTACCCTAGAAAAATAAAAGCTTATTTTCATATAAATACTTCTACTCAAATGTTTATTGTCTTTTATTTGTAATAGTTATAACTAAAAACAACCCAGATGCCCATCAACAGATTAATGGATAAATGAATGGCAGAAGAATTACATAGCAATAAAAAGTGATGAACTATTGTAACATAGAACAACATGGATTAATCTCAAAATCATTACACTGAGCGAAAGAAGTGAGGCAAAATGGAGTATTAATACATATAGTATGATTTCATTTACATGAGATTCTAGAAAATATATGTTAATCTACAGTGACAGAAGACAGAATAGTGGTTGCCTAGGGAGGGAAGCAGGGAAGTGGGCAGGGACAAGAGGGAGAGATTACAAAGTAGCATAAAGAAACTTTTACTGACAATGGCTATTTTCATTATCTTAATTGTGTTGATGGTTTATGTATGTATACATACGTCAAAAATTATCAAATTCACTTTAAACATTCAGTTTGTTTTAGGTCAATTATCCTTCAAGATAATGCATCCAAATGAAAGAATTAGTTTTAAAAAATATAAGGCAGAGACTATAATTATAAATAGATATATTAATAAACTGTGTGTCTGGACTAGGCTTAGAGAAACTCAGCCTTACCACACCGTCATTGTTCTATGTAAAACGTTGCTACCTACTAAATTACTCAGACTTTGAAAAGTATTAAAAATTAAACTACTTGTTCCTTCTGTAATTTGCAGAGTCTGGTATAAAGAGGTAGCTCTGATGCTGTATTTGTGTCTTTATCTGTTTTACAGGTATTGGATTATTATTTTATAATGTAATTATGCCCTTGGGACCTCAGGATAAGATCCCTTGTTACTAACTGGGAACATTTCCCTGGAAGGTAGTGGAAATGGTCAGTCCATCTTTGAGAAAGGCAGATCTTGGGCCAGAAGCAAAGACTTGAAGGATGAGCCTTAGACTGGGGATGAGCAAGGAATGTTTTGTTTACATTGAGCAAGGATGGCAGGTGAAGGAGTCTGTGTATACTTGGGGTGATGGGGAAGCTGAATTCTGTTATCGAGCTGTGGGCTGTGAGCTAGGCAAGGAGGAAGCCTTTAGTAAGACAGGCAGGTATGCTGAAGAGACCTAGTAAAATTGGCAAGTAATTATGTGATCTGTGATCTGAGAGAAATCATATCTGCTAATCAGTTAAAAGTTAATTTCTGAATGTTTTTCCTTTCCGCTATCTCTTTAGATGATTATGATAAACATTGTAACCTACTGTGGGAAAATTTCCATGCCAACTCTTGGGATAAAAGAATAAAAAGTATTGCCACAGTTCCAAAAGCCAATGTGGAGACGGTAGCAGAAGCAAGAGCGAACTCTCGGGGGTACCTCAAACCCAAACTGCAGCGTGGGATGGACAGGGAGCAGACCTGTGGCAGAACAGAGATGGGGGATGGTGAAGATGCCGGAAATAACATGGATTATGAACAAATGAGTCACCCAGCAGGGACTGCCCAAGATTTAGTAGGGGGAAAAGAACCTCAAAAGTGGGATTAGAAATCTGCTATCCAGCATGCAGTTCAGGCTGTCAAGCTGCGAATTAGTTTCCTATTTCTGCTGTAATAAATTATTACAAACTTAGTGACTTAACACAAATTTATTATCTTAGACTTCTGAAAGTCAGAAATCTTAAGTGAATCTGCAGAGCGGCATTCTTTGTTGTGGTTCTAGGGGAGAATTTGTCCCTTGCATTCTCTAGCTTCTAGAGGCTTTTCATATTCTTTGGTTCATGGATTTCTTTCGGAAATGGTTTTACTCCAATGTCTGCTTCTGTCTTTATATCTCCTTCTCTGAGTCTCTGACTCCCTCTTCCCCTTATAAGGATCCTTGTGATTAGGCCCAACTGGACAATCCGGGATAGTCTCCCTATCTCAAGATCCTTAATTTAATCATACCTATAAAATGCCTTTTGCCATGTAAAGTATCATATTCTCATGTTCCAGGAAACAGGATGTGAACCTCTTTGGGTGGGGGGGGGGCATTATTCTACCTACCACAAGCAGGTAGATTTAGGCCATATTAAAAATGCCAAGTGTACATCAATGGAGCTTCTCATGAAGTCATTGAAAAGAGAAATGCTCGCCACTTTTCAATCTGTACAGTAATGTGCCTTACATTTTTCAATAGTGAGTTCATGTGGGTTATCTGAAGCATTGGTATGAGACCTTGTTCTCTATAAAAGAATCTATCAAGAGGAGATGTTAAGGTATTTGAGTGGATGCCATTCATTTCTCTGGACAAAGACTGGCAGGATGCTGAAATGGCATATACCACCAGGAGAACAGATTATTTTCCTCTCTTTGACATCAAAATGGATAATAGGTTAGTTACCACCAGTGTTCATTCATTAAAAATAGGCTTTCTTCTCACCCATACTATAATCCATGGCCGACATAGAGGAATTAAAATTCTATGCCTTATTTGTCATTTAAATTTTGGCAGATAAGTATTGAATAGGAAATAAACAGGACACACTAAGATTAAGGCATTGTGGCCAATATTTTGGGCTCCATTTTGGAAGTGAATGAAACCCATGCTGCATTTTTCTTCTTTTTACGACAGTTAATCTCTCTCTCAAACATCCAGCTGCCTGAACTCAACATCATACAGGTGGAAGACTTATTTGCAATAAAAAAGCAGGCACTCTGTAACTGATTGCTGAAAAATTGAATAAGTTTATTTATTCAAATAAATCCATTTTCCTGCATTTTTATCAAGGATTGGATGGCAGATGTTCCCCAGTACATTGCAAATGCACATTAATACACTTTCATTTCTGATCTAGTCCAACTTCTTTAATTTTTAGGTGAAAAGATGGGGGCTTAAGGTGAAGTCAAATGATGTGTCCAAGTTTAAACAGAGGCAGAAACAGAGGAAGAGGTAGAACTTGAATTCAGCTTTCCTAATTATTAATTCATTTCTTAAACCTTCCATCCCCACTATCCTTTCTTTTGTTACCAAGTAACATGGGCAACAGCTGAAATATAGATGCTCAATGTTTCATCCAAAACCATGCATCTTAGTGGAAGATGCTTTTCCCAGATTTTCTCTTTCTGCCCAGTGCACTTTCAACTCTACCCAACTGTATGTGTGTGTGTGTGTGTGGGGGGGTATGTGTTTCTCTTACAACAAACACTTTTCACTGAGTTTTACACCAATAGGAACACTTCCTTCTTCTCCGTGAGCCAGCTGTAGTACCATCAGGTAGCAGTAACAGATCAGTATAGAGGATGTTAGTTTCATAATGGTTCTCAGCTTTAAAGACTTTAATTAGGACAACAGTCTGCTCCCATCTAAACTTACATAATTTTGGAGTTAGCAATTAGTGCATTATGTTTTTAAATTATTTGCCAAGATTTATGTTTACCTTACCTCCCTAATGATTAGAATTAAATTTAGAAGTATTAAGTTTCACTTTTCATTTTGCACTTGAAAGACACCTTCCAGTTATCTACTCAGTAATTTTTACATGCTAGATTACAGAGTCATGTGTCACATTTTTTATTAGGAAAATCTGCAAATAATGAATGTAGCAGAACAACCATTTGGAGGCCTGGGGCAAGGGCCTCCCTTCCCCCAAGCCCATAGCCCTTCCCCCTTTGCTTCCCATTCCTGGCCACTGTGCTTATTGTCAAGGGCCTCATCTGGGGTCTTTCACCTTCGTATGAGATGTCTCAAGCTCAAGTACCTGAAGACCATCATGCTTTTACACACATCTACTTAAAGAGCTATTCTTTGGCCGCACCTTCATGCCTAGATGTGCAGTCACTAGCGTTGCAGTCCACTTTTGGGAAAAGAGATTCCCCCCATCACACACATCTAACAGAATTAAACGTCCAATGCTTGTGTGAAATAACATTCCTTTTATTCAAAGCACTGAAGATATTCAATAAGTGAGGAATGCTGCAACTGGAAGGTTCTATTTAATAAAACGAATTCCATTTCCAAATCAACACAGGGGATGCGCCCCTGCTATAGAGATCTAGCTTATCTTCTCCTGCAAATGGGATTTCCACATTTGTATTAAGCTTCAGCAACAGATTTTTTCCCCCTGATTCTACTATGTGGACTTAAAGCAACAATTGAGTTACTACAGCAGGAAGCCCTCAAAGTTCTGAATCTGTTCTCTGGTTTCCACTAGACCAAGGAGAAAACTCATTAAAACAGAAAGAACCTGCTGCTGAGCAGGACAGGAGAGATGAGTAGCCTTAACCCCATGATAGAGTTAACAACAGTTGAAAACAAAGGTGGTAAGAGTAGACTTTTTCTTACAAAAATATAAACATGCCATTTTCATATATTGAAAAATATCAAGGTTGCTGTAAATGTCACATAAACTTATAACTAAATGATCGTTCTTATCTCACTAGTTCAAACGCTTTCTCTTAATGAATCTTTTAACACTTTTATGAATTGATAATGCCTTATGCTGAATTTCTTCTTGGGATGAGGAAAGACATAAATATTACACATGAAAATATATTTAATTTTAATATTTCTTAAATTATTATTTCTTTAGGAAAGTAGATTTTAAATGAATGTGGCTGAAATCTTAAATATATTTTAAATGATCAACTATTAAAATAAAAATCATATTCTTTTCATTTGAGGTCACCCAACTTTTTCTCATAATAAAATAATGGCTGTTTCTCACTTTCTTCCCCATGAAATGGGAAACAGACTGGCATCCTACCCTTTTCACTTCCGTTACTTTTCTGTTGGAAAGAAAATGAGCAGAATAAGTCTAATTTCTCCTCTTGTAGAAGTACATTTCAGAAGGATGTGGTGGTAATTTTGGAGATGGTGTCATAATAGTTTTTGGATTCTTGGATTCAGTTAAATCAGTAACTACCTAAGTTAGCTTATTGAATAGTTCTCAGTAACCAAAGAAAGGGAATAGAACTTCTTATCAAGTAGAAAGTGGGCACTACTCACAAAGACTTATTTACCTTTAGAAGGTTCATAAAATTTTCAAAGAAAAATTGATTTTAATATACTCTAATTACAATGACTCTTAAGGCGGTGTAGGGTGAAAGTGTCAAAAAAATCCAATGACAAAAAGTTTGGATAAGACTCATTGGTACATAAGGAAGCAGGATCTATAATGATTCAGAGATCAAACCTTTTCCAAACTGTTTGGCAACTGAACTCTGTCAGGACAGCCTCTTCTCACCACCTGTCTCCAGCTCTTTGCTTTACACAAGCAGAGTGCAACCTTGAGTCAGCCTGTCTATGCCTTATCCATGTGGAGAAGCAATGGCCAGACTTAAAACGAAGGTACCTAGAGGTAAGGGAACTTAACAACCTCAACTGCACTATTCACACGGAGGGGAAGACATTTCTGGTTACGCTGGTGGAAAGCCAAACTAGTGAATGCAGACCCAAAGGACCAACGAGGGTCCTGTTAGGAACACAAAAGCCCATAGCTATTTTTCAGAGAGAATTTAATGTAGAAAATTGGTTCCACTGGCACTGAAGGACTAAAAAGCCACCAAGAAACACCACATTAACGCAGAGAGAATAACTCTAGGAAACAGCTACCGCCATTGTGGCTGGGGAGACAACATAAAGATGTTAGGATTGTCAGAACCTAGAAGCCTAGAGGAGTGGTCCTCTGCATGAGTTAGGTCCTGTATCTCTCAAGAGAGGGCACGACCCATTGGTGCTGGTATCTTAGAAGCTCAGAGGAAGAGCTGTAACGTTCTCTAAAGACAGCATGCCTCTGCTGGTGCTGATGGGTAGTGGAGGCTGGTTCTGAGGCTGCTGCCAGAGCCTGGAAAGCGCAAGCAACTGCTGCTTGCTAAAGTGGGGAGCTGTTGCTCCGGAGACACTTGCAAAAACCAGATGCAAAACTGAATGGATCAAATCCTTTCTTCCACCTCCACAGTTCTAATCTTTCTCTAGAACCCTCTGTTGGCAAAAACCGGATAGAGAGCAAGTTCGCAATTGAGAAATGTGTTTGGTAGATACCCAGGGACATCATCACAGAGTATGGAAGAACTGGGAATTAAAAGATGGTACGTTTATAAGCATCACATCCGTTCATTCCAACAATGACAGGACTTGGATAGAGGAAAAAATAGCCTCTAATGATGTAGAGTTACAGCAGCTGTGATCATGCAAGGTTTTGGGGATGAAGTGTTGCTCCTCAGATGCATTTCACAGTGCTTTATGAGAACAAAGCTGTGCTTTTCTCTCTCATTCACCAGCAGTTCTGATATCTAATCCATTATGTCATACGTATTTGACATTCCGAAATCTGCTTTTGTGTTAAGCTCTCGCTGCCCTGTGAAACTAAGCAGCTAACCATAGAGTCTCTTTTCTACCTTATAATCATGACAGGGACCAGCCCTCGAACAGCTGCTGCCTCACTTCCATGTCTCTAGGACCTGCCAGATAACAATGTCAATGCTAAAAGAAAAGACATGTTTTCTGGTTCAGAGAATTGACCCTGAGGTCATCTGAGTTAGAGAAGCAATACTGCTGCTGACCTATGATTTTAGAGACCATTTTAGGAACTGAGAGAAGAGATGCCCAAGGTCAACCATAATAGTTGGGCAAAGGTTGATGAAAGAGGTGAGTCACCTTGAACTTAAAGATGTGTCAACTTCAGGTGCTGCAGAAAACACGGTGAATAAAGAGGCGCTGTATGCTGAATCAGAAGGCTGGCGTTTGCATTTGAAGTTTACCATTTACCAGCTATGGGATTTCAAAAGGCACTTAAGAGCTTGAGCTAAATTTCTTTTGCAAAAGCAGATCTTTGTAAAAACAACCTTTGTATAGATTTTTGAGACAATGATATGGAATAGTATACATAAAGAAACATTTAATACATCATAGATACCCAATACTTATTAATTAATTTAAGTCTATATGGAACTGTGATTGGAAAATGCATTATGAAGTTCATAAAACAAGCCAACCAGGAATTTAAAAAGCACATGAGTTGCCAGCCACTTACATATATCAAGTTATGGTTCTCATGCATCCTGTTCTATATCCTTTCCCTTCTAGCCAATATGATGCAAATTATCTTTGATTAGCTGGATGGCAATGGGGATTAGTGGAGGTGAAGAAAAGTGGAGTAAACAATTATTCAAGCAGATATTTACACTTTAAGCAAATATTTATTTGGCATTCACTATTAAGCCTTTTTTCCTTATTCTTATCAGAGAGGAAAAATACCAGGAAAATGAGATTCAAAGAACTGAAATAGAAATAAGAAGACATGCGTTAAAGTAACTGTCCTGGCCTTTGAAAGTTAGATGGGCAAGTTACTTAACCTTTCCCAGCTGAATCTTTGTTGCTGTTTTGTGTTTTGAATCTCTAATGGGTGGACTAGTGTTTACCCCACTGGCCTGTTTTGAGGAAGAAATGAAATAATGCATACAACGTGCCTGGCACAGAGTAAACCCTAAAAACATGGGAGGTCTTTATTGCTAATTCCTGAGTGCTTAGTGTTTATGGACTTTGGAATCAAAGATTCCAAAGGTTCAGGGTTTGAATCCTGGTTTTGCCACTTACTAGCTGTGTGATATTGGGTAAGTCACTTAAAATCTCTGGGTCTTAATTTCTTCATCTTTAGAACACAGACAGTAATACTGAGTCTCTCTACCTTACAGGGTTACTGGGTAGTGGATCTGATGAAAAAAAATCAGTGCAAAATACTTTGTCTTTGTATATACATATATATGAGTGTGTATATATATATATACTTGTATGTATATGTGTGCATGTGTATTTATGTATATGTATATGCTAATATGTGTATGTATGTGCATGTAGTTATATACAGACACATGCATAAACACAGACCTTATTTTAGATAGTATCTTTTTTTTTTTTTTTGACACAGAGTTTCACTCTGTCACCCTGGCTAGAGTGCTGTGGAGTCAGCCTAGCTTACTGCAACCTCAAACTCCTGGGCTCAAGTGATCCTCCTGCCTCAGCCTCCTGAGTAGCTGGGAATACAGGTGTGTGCCATGACACCTGGCTAATTTTTCTATTTTTAGTAGAGATGCGGTCTCACTCTTGCTCAGGCTGGTCTTGAACTCCTGAGCACAAGCGATCCTCCTGCCTTGGCCTCCCAGAGTGCTAGGATTACAGGTGTAAGCCACCGCGCCCAGCCAGTATCTTAATATTAGATAATCTAACTATTGTAATCTTGGGATTGGAATTTACTGATTAAGGCAAAGAAAGTGCATCAAAATTCAGGGTCTGCTGTGACAATTGAGGGAAGCAAATGTAGTCTCTCATTTGTTACAAATAAACATTAATATCTTTATTCCATTAATTGATCAGGCTCTGATTCTCATATAATTTTACCATGTGAAGGTCCACAGCAGAGAAATACTGTGCGAAATGCAAAACACAAATTTTATCATGAGTAATAAAAATTCAATTAAGTTTAGCATAAATATGTGAGTTAGTAACCCAAGCTTAACATAAAGCCATGGAATGTAAATAGATTTTGGAAAACAAAATAACAAGGGTGTGACAATTTATAAAGTGTATTGAAAATCCATCATTGCCTTCTACATGCTGGCAAGAAAAGGCCCACATTACAGGAGAGAATAATTTTTGACAATTTTATTGTGCTTTATAGCTGGAACATTCCAACAAGGAAGTTGAATAGAAAACTTCCTATACAGCATGGCTTGAGAAAAAATAGTAAAGTAAACCTCTCAGAATTATTGTTTCTGTGTACTTTTGGTGGGGCCTGGAATTCTGCAGCATTGGTCTTTACTCTAGACCAGGGTAAATAATATGACCATGAACCTGGAATCAGGATTTGAGACTTGGTTTACACTCAATTTTTAATTTGCTATTAAAGTACGGACCAAGTAACTTAATATCTCTGATCTTCAATTACAGATCATGATATTCATTGTTATCAAATGTGTTCTGAGAGTTAAAAGGAGATGTTCAGTTAAATCACTTTGCAAATATCAAAGGAGTTAATAATGAATGTTATACAAGAGGCGAGATTATGATTTGATGATTTTTGTATGTTTCTTTTTTATTCACACAAATCAGAATTTGAATAATTTTGTTTTTCAAAGGAAGAGCCTCAGAAAAGTAGTTTTTCAACAATCCTAGCATTTCTCAAAATAATATGGGAATTCTTATTTGAAAAAATGGATTTAAAAATGTTACTCCAAAATGAAACTGCTATATTACCATCACAACCACTTTTCAAAAAATAGAAAATGTATCAACGAGCTTTATCATTCACTTTCTTCAGTGAACTTGAATGTGTCAGTAATAACTATATTCTAAGGCATGAACCACAGACTTTGAAAACAACTTCTAAGTAAATATGTCATAAATGTTCTGCATCATAATAACATGGGTAAAATTCCTGTATTAGAGCATCTTGCGGCTGGAACAGACCAATCGGACCACTTCCTGTGGCTATCTATTTAGTGCTAAAATGTTTTGTACAGCTGTGCCTATCAGTGTTTGTCCAGGCTGTACTTACACGTCTTGAGTGATGGGGGATCCACTATTCCACACTGTAGCTCTTTCTGTCTTTGGTTATTTATGACCGTTGAAGTCCTTTATTACAGTGGACCTAGAATCTATTTTTCCATAATTTTATTCCAAAATGTCTGTCTATTCTGGCTCTATTCATGCTCTATGTACTCTTTTCTCAAGTAGAAGGGTTTTTGGGTTTTTTTTAGGTTTTTAAAGAATTTCTTTTATTATACTCTCCCTGGAATCACTCATTTTAAAAAAGACAAATAGTCTGGTTTATTCAAAATATTAAAGTATACTCAGAATTAAGTGCAATACTTCCTATGTGGTCTGATTGGAGCAGGTTGGGTGTAGGGGTTCATGTGTGTGTGAGTGTGTATATATGTGCCCTCGCTTTTTATAGACAGTGAAAGAAACAATGATGCTTATTTATTTATTCAATAAATATTAATTAAGGCCTCGCTATGTGACAGGTCCTCTAGATAGTAGGACATTGAAGATGAACTCAATAGACACTTTTTTTGGTTCGTTTGTTTTTATGAAGCTTACAGTCTAGTTGGGGGGTGATAAATGTACCACTATATAATTATATATACGATAGATAAATGAGACTATTCATGGAAAATAAGGTAACAGAGTGTGGCAGGACTATGAGGAGGGGTTGTTCTTTGAGATCAAGTGATCGCAAAGGCTTGGCTAAGGAGGTGACATTTAAATAGGGTTGTGACCAAAGCAAGGGGTGAATCAGCAGGATCTGAAGGAGGAACATTTCTGGCAGGGCAGAGAGCATGTGCAAAGATCCAGAAACAAATGAGCTTGCTATATGAGAGAAACCACAAGAGACCTGTGTGGCTCTGCTTAAATAAACAAGATGAAGGATAACAGGAGATAAGATCAGAAAGATGGGCTCAAATCAGATGCTATCAAATCTTGTAGGCTATGGTAATGTGTTTGGATTCTATTCTAACAGGGATGCAGAATCCATTTGTGTGTTTTGAACAAAGGCTTTGTTATTTTGAGAAGATCATTAGCTTTGGCTCCAGTGTAGACAATTGACCCAGGTGACAGTGGAGGGGAGACCACAGAGGGTGGAAGCAGAGAGATCACCTGGGGGAAGCAACAGCTGCATGCTAGGAAGAAATATTGAGGTCTTGGGGTACAGAAAGTGGTTGGATATGGGTCTTGTAATTTCAAGAGTAGTGTCTACTGGACTTGTGGATGGATGTAGGAGATGGAGAAAAGAGAGGAGTTAAGGATTTTACTGTGGAACACCCACCACACACAATGCTTCTGCAAACAGGCAGAGAATCAGCAGTCCAAGGAAAACTTTTATTGAGATGTGAAAAATAATATCCTGACACATCCCACTGACAGCATGGTACACCCAGTGTAGCACTGGGCTAGAACTCAGATACTTTTCTGAGATTGGCCATTTATAATTTGATCTTGAGTAACACATTTTCCATCTCTGAGCATCTCAGTTTTTTCTTATATATAAAAATGAAAGAGTTATAGGCTATTAAGTATGGAATGTCCGATTTCCTTAAGTATCAAATTTGACAGTTGCTACCTCTGACATTTCAGAGAGCTCAAAATATCAACCAAGTGTTTGGGAAGGATGTGGTTAATGAATGCAGAGTACATTGATGGTTTGATAAATTCCATTCTGGTGATTTTAATCTTGAAAATGAGTCACGTGAGTGACCTGAGACCAAGGTGAGTAATGATAAGCTGAAAGCTGTAGTGGAAGCAAATCCATCTCAACCTATGCATGAATTAGTGGCAAGGTTTGATGTTACTGTTCCAACAATTTTGGACCATTTGAAACAAATCGGCAAAGTAAAGAAGCTGGATAGGTGGGTACTGCACGAATTAAATGAGCGTCAGAAGAGAAATCGTCTGGAGGCTTGCCTTTCTTTGCAGTCATGACATAAAGGCCAACCATTAATATACCGCCATATTATTATGTGTGATGAAAAATGGATTCTTTTTGACAATCACAAGCATTTGGCACAATGGTTGAATAAAAATGAAGTGCTAAAACACAGTTCAAAACCAATTATTCATCAAAAAAAGCTAATGGTGTCTTTTTGGTGGTCTGGCACTCATATTATCCACTATAGCTTCATGAAACCTGGCCAATCAATTACAGCAAATGTCTACTGCCACCCATTGGATGAAAAGATGAGGATACTTGTGAGTAAGCAGCCAAGATTGGTCAATAGAGACAGCCCAATCCTCTTGCAAGACCACATGTCACAAAAAACAACGCTGCTCAAACTACAGAAGCTGGACTTGGAAACTCTCTGTCATCCACTGTATTCACCAGACCTTGCACCAACTGACTACCACTTCTTTCTGGCATTGGACCACTTCTTGAACAGAAAAATATTCAACTCTCAACAAACTGTGGAAAACGCCTTTCCCAATTTCATTGGCACTCATTCTCTAGGCTTCTTCTCTGCTGGCATAAGCAAGCTACTGCTAAGATGGCAAAACTGTGTCGATAGTTTAGACACACACTTTGATTAACTGTACTGCTTTTTGTTTGAGATATAACAAACTAAACTTTTGATTCAAAATCAGACATTTCATATTTAATGACCTAAATAAATTAGATTCTCTCTAAAGATCCATGTGTTTCATTTGTATCATGTCTCTAAGGATTAAACAAAAGCTTTATTTGGTAATAGATAGTTTGAACTCATTAGTGACATTGGAGCAGACTTTACTTCATAGGGGCCTGTAGGATAAATATTTCCCAGGGGAAAAGTATAAAGAATTCCATTAGGAATATACTCTGAATTTAAATGTCACTTACAGCTTGCAGGGAGTCCCATTTTGATGACCTGACTTAATAAAACAGAGTGAATAAACAAAAATTTGCCTCACTAATGTCTGGGCAGAGGGAAGAAACTCAGTCTAGCTATTATACACCTCTGTGTGTTTCACAATGTTTTGAGTTCCTTCAGCCAAAAGATTAATCTAGAAAATCAGTAAATGTTTGTTCAGTGGGGAAAGAAATGCATGATGATTGAATTACATATTATATCTTCATTGACTGACAGCAAAAGTCCTGAGATATTTGGCCTGGTAAATTGAAACTCTGTTGCATTGGAATTAAAAAAACAAAGAGGAAACCTTCATTGTGTAATCAGAGCATGTTAACACACTGTTATTTCAAATGTGTTTTCTCCCTTTTGCAAAAAAAAAAAAAAATCTGAAAAAGAGCCTTGGTTTATTTATATAAAAGATCCTATGTGTGAGGATTATGAAATATAAATAGGAAAGTAGCAATAGCTAAAGATAGAGTGAAGGTAGAAAATGGGAAAAATTTGCACAAAATAGAAGAAAAATCTAGAGCAGGAGAGAGGGCAAATTCGAATACGATGCCACCTCTTGTTCTTTCACTATTATGAGTTAGTGAGAGAGAAGAGGAAAAAATCCTTCCGTGTATATTGTCAGATTCCTTTTGTTAACTCTAACTCTTTCTGCACAGAGAAAATGTTAATTTGGAAGCTTTCCATTTGAAATCATCCAAATACATAAAAATGAATTTATTTCCATGATGCTTTTTTGTTATTCTTTTGGTCAGTTGATTCTCAAGCTGCAACGACTATAGGAATCACCTGTGGAGCTTGCTGAAAAGGCAGGTTCCAGGACTCCATCCCCCAAAGATTCAGACCCAATATGTCTTAGATGGGGTCCTCCAGCTTACCTTTTTAACAAGCATCCGGGGTGATTCAGATGCAGGTGGTCCACAGACCACACTTAATTATCCATATTTTAAGAGGCAACAGAGTATGTAATCAGGTTCTTTCCCCTTTATTGTACCTGAGCTGAAAAGGACACTTTTTATGGTTTAGGGACATTTATTCTTGCAGAAATTCTGTAGACAGAAGGGAACTATATCTGAAACTATATCATCAAACTTGCTGACTTGGCAGAATGCACAGTTCAATCCTATGCCACTTTAGAGAAATGCATGAAGAAAATGAGGGCATAGGTGAAATCTTTTATTCCAGCTCAGTAGAATTCAGAGCAAGGAACATTAAATGGAAAAAAAAGGTGGTTATTTCATACTACTAAAAGCATAGTCTCCAACAAAGAGGTAACAATTGTGAACATTTATGCACCAATTAATAAATCATCAAATGCATTTTGAAAATATAGCTTTTAAAATGAGAGAAAATAAACAAAATGGGAAGTTTTAGTATATCTTATAAATTGCATAACTGAAATATTCTAGCAGTTAATTTCATCCATTTTCCTCTGTATTTATTCTATTAAAGGCAACATAAATCTTTCATTGATTTTAGTAAGAATATAAAAATTACTCTGTGCCTAGTTAATTTAGTATTGAAAAGCAGAGCATAGAATGTGAACAAAACAAAAGCGTACCTGAAAATAATATTTATTTGAAACAAAAAGCAAAAATGAAAAGTCAATGAATAGCCAAGACTTCAAGTCTTGCATGTAACAGTGATTTTAAGTGAGAGTAGTTTTCAGTAGATTATATGCCAGATGTAAAGAGTAGTTTTTGATTGTCTAAATGGGCTTTTGGAGTTTTGCCTTTTTCCTTCCTTTAAATGTAGCCATGTTTATATTAATATTTATCCACTGTAAATTCACGAAGCCTCTGTGTGTGTGTGTGTGTGTGTGCAGTGTGTATACGCACTACCTTAAATGGAGAAAGACACTAGTATAAACACGAAACAATGATTAATAAAAATTCACTTTTATTTACCTCCAGAATATGTTGATAAGTGAAAAAACAACATAGTCTTTGATAACTTCCTTGCTTTCCAGTCTGATGAGATGTTACAAGCTTACATTACACAATTCCTACCTAAGATCAACAATTTCTCAAAAAGTTCTGATATTTGAGACCAGAATCTCTGTGGCAGGGGAGTTCATTGCTCCTGGGTTGGCCACAGTTTCGAGGTCTTTTCAGTAGACAGAATTAGAGGAGGAAATATGTGCATACATGTATATATCTGTGTGCATATATGTACATGTGTGTCTGTACACACAAATAAGTGCGTATTTATTCAAATATATTTATATTTAAAGACAAAACACATAATAAGTTCATGATCCTTCAAATTAAAGCTCAGGGCTACTGTGTTTTAATATCTTCAATCATAGATCTATATTTCATTTTCTCATCAAAAATCTTGGTTTCTGTGTCAACAACATAGGTACCAATTTTTGAAATTCCAAAATTTATAACAGTCTCAGAATAACAGTATAAGACTGCCACAAATGTATTGTTGCTAAGATTTAAAAAAAATAGTCTATTGTTCTTGGGGTATTCAATAGAGATATTCAGTGTAATAAACATGTTTTAAAAGCACTTGAAATAATCCTTCTATGTATGGCTACGCAACTAACGCAATACACAGTACGTTCCTTTATTTCATTATGATTTCAATTTTTAGGAACTGCTTTTTACATTTTATTTTTATTTTCTTATTATGTTAACTATTTATTTGATTCCAATATCAAATATATAAAACAAGATATATTTAAAAATTCCTAACTTCTATCTCTGTCCTCTATACTCTCTTTCGATTTTCCTCCCATAGGTTACCATTTTAATTTTTAAAGTTTATCTGTTACTTTGTGAAATGAGCAACCCAAATGCACACACCTTGCATCCTTTTATAAAAACACTTTTCTTCACCTTGCTTTTTTCTAATGATACATCATAGAGCCTCCTCCCCAATCACAGAAATATATAGAGAAAATACTGTATTTTACATATTGAATATTATAAATTCCTACCTGTAAAACAAATCAATCTCAAAATCAATAGATTTTTTTAAAAATAGGGACTCCAACCACATTCCAGGCCCCCAGTATTCTGTAATTAGTAAATGAAATTGCATTTGAAAGGCTCAAGTCTTCTACCGAAATTCACATCAAGAAATTCAGTTCTTTGGCATTTTTATGGATGGACACTCCTGCTCAGTACATCCTCTTTATATATTTATTTTTCGAATTAATACCTGTCTATTGAGAGCTTCCTGTCAGTATCAGGCCTGCCAAAATATGCAAGATGCTTTCTGGCTTCAAGTAGTTAAAATGTCAGCAGAGGAAACAACCTACCAGCACCTTGCATAGTGTGATAAGTGCTTGGCACTGGCTGCTGAAGTCTCTTTTCATCTCTCTCTCTTTGCTGCCCCCCACTGGTGATGGTAAGGGGGCACGGTGGAAAGTTGGGGGACTGCGAGGGGTGTCAGTTTGGGCCCTAAAGATCAGTACGTGTGTATCAGCAGCTAGCTTAAAGGTACAGGGAGAAACACATGGGAGGGTGGACATTTGATAAATATCAATGTTTCTCCCTCCTCACCCCCTCCCAAATAACTTTCTTCCTGTAGCACTAAGTGTCATTTCATCCTCTGACTCACAGCTTTGTTGTAACAGTCACACGCTCTGCAGTTAGTATCACCATCTCAGACTGACACCCCATTTCTATTAGTTTATCACTTTACACGTCTCCTTTAAACGTCTCCCCCTTCCATTTCCTTTCTTTCTCTAATGCTCCTGTTTTATAGCTTTCCAGTCATCCCTGCTGTTTACTCTTTTATTCTGATGTAACCAATCCGACTCATACAAACCCAATTCATTCCAAAAGGAGACTTAATGTGCCATAAAACTAACAGGAAGATTGCTCTCAAGGTGGGCAATAAGCTGACACAGCACACAGGTAATATTTATACGGCAATACTACTTCGAGAAATACCAGCCACTGCACTGCTTGCAAATCACAGGGTAATTATCCGCTTTAGGGCCTTAATCACTGGAGCAAAGCCCTTCATAAGTAAACACAAACGGTGAATGTGAACCTGGATGCTAAAGAAAAACAAGATGAAGGAAAGAAATCCTCTGGGGGTGAGTTGAGGAGGGTGGAGGGGAGCCCTGCTGCAGTCTTTATGGGGACAATGACGTACAGTGGGCAATGTCAGGGTGTCTACATTCAGATAGACACAGGTTTAAATAATGTTGTGACCTTGGGCTAGTTGCTTATCCTCCATGTACTTTGCTTTATCTCCCACAGAACCATATACTGGCCAAAATACTCCCCTCTCAAGGGTTTATTATAGGAATTGAGTTACCAATGTGCTAGTTAGATAAAGTGCTGATATTTAACATAAACATATTTCTTTTTCTTATCAATATCATCTTCTTCATCTTCATCTATCATTACCCAGTTTTTCTTCTTAGGTGTCTTTCTCCACTTTGGGAAGACCCAGAAGAAACTGAAAATTTGAACTGATTGTCACATTTGTTCCTGTCCTGTCTCTACAGAGAAGGCCCAGCCACTGAGACTCACCCTTGAAGAAAAGGGTGCACATTCAGCTTGCTCATGCCACAGGCTGACAAATGGGGGTGAAGGTCGAATGTTTGGAGAGAAGGAAAAATGGTATCTTTTCAGAAGCTGCAGGTAAACTCCAGAGTTTACATCAGAAGCATTATCCTGGCCTAAATATCACCAATACTGATGTCTAAGGACTCTCAGCACATTTCAGAGCCTGCTTAACTATGACCCTCACATCCCCCTCTCAGTTTTTCAGGATAGAATCACAGGCCTTAATTTGAGAACATGACAATTTTGTTCTGACAGATCCAAGTCTTGCTTAAAATTACACATGTGCTTAAAGTGCATACAAAAAACAACAACTTGAGCTCAGTTATGTTTTACCACCACTATTACGAGGAGGACCTCTTTGTATGTGCTTTCTTTGTCTTTTCTGCTATTATTTCAGGTGAATATTTGTCACAGGCTGGAGGAACCCAGGTATATTGGAATAGATTCAAATCTGAGAATGAGTCTTGTGACTATTTCAAGCTATACCCTTCAGTTATAAAAGAAAAATGAACCTGCCAGTCTTGTAATATTAGGTCACATTCATTCAACATGTGCTGTCAGGCTGTGTAGTGAGAACTTTGCATTAACATATTTACTCATCTCTTTTACTTGTGAGATAGCTATTATCATTCTTCTTATTTTACAGATGAGGAAACTGAAGCATGAGGAGCTTCAGTAACCTTTTCATTATACAGCTTATCTGTAAGAGTCAGGGCATCTAACCCAGATAGTCTGCTGCAGATAGATCCCATGTATCTAACAACTATACCACACTGCCTCTTCTATGCAGAAGAAATATGCATCATCTTTTCATTAGGAGATCATAGAAATAACCTTTCAGAAGATGAATTGGAAAAAAAAGCAAAATGCAACTTCTAATAGTTAGCAGAATAAATTAGTATATGTTTTTAAATATTAAAATACAGGTATTCCATAGGGCCCTGATTAAATTGTAAATTTCAATAAAAATGAGATTTCAAAAGGATTGTCTGGATTCAATATCTGACATAGTCAATCACATAGACTTACAAAACTGGAATGACCTGGGATAGTACTTCTCCCACCTCTCTCATTTTGCAAATAAGAAAACCCATGGAGTAAAGTGGCACATACAAAGACACTGGCTATTTGTGGCAGAGTAGAAACTAGAACCCTGCCTCCCTGGTCCCTGGTGCTTTTGTTTTTTCTTATTCACTTTGTAGATAGGTGTTAATTTCAATAGAGCGAGCAATAATGCATCTAGCTTTGATACAGACCAAATGAACAAAATTAAGACAAACCTTAATATGAGGATGATGGTTTTCATATCTCTCTTGCTACACTGAGCCTGTCACATACAACTAAATAGAATTTGGAGATGAGGCAATGATGATCTGTTAGGCAGAGGAGGATAATCTCTGATAATCTTCTGCAGGACCCAGCGTGAAAGTGCTTCATTATTACCAAACTATTGTCCTTGCATTACAGGAAGAAAGGACCTTGGACCTCTCTCCTCCATGAGTTACGTTGTAGATGGCACTCAGAGATAAAGCGGTGCATTTCACACAGCAGCAAATCTGGGTAATGAGGACTTTGTGCAAATGTTACAAACAAAATGCTTAGTTGATTTTACGATAGTGAACTGAGTTGCTTCTTATAAAAATTCACCATGGTAATTCCATTGAAGTCTTGTTAAAAATCACAGTAGCAATGCTGTGGGAGGCAGAATAGCGGCTCCCCCGAAGATGTCCACACCCTAATCTCTGGAATCTGTGACTATGTTACCTTACACGGTAAACGGGACTTTACAGATGTGATTAAGAGAATGGAGTTTGAGATGAGTGTACCTTGGATTACCCAGGTGGGCCCAGTCTTCCACTTTCGAAAAAGGTGAAGAAGAAAGCAGAAAAGTGAGTCTAAGAGATATGATGGGAGAAGAAAGAGGCGACATCACAAGTATGAGAGGGACCCAACCTCCTGTTGATGGCTTTAACAATGGAGGAAGGGGCCACGGACAAGGAACGGCGGCAGCCTCTAGCAGCTGGAAATGGCCCTCAGTTACAGTTAAGGGCAACACACGTAACCTAAACATCTGTACCCCCATATTATGCTGAAATAAAATAAATAAATAAATAAAAATGAATGCAACAAAACCAGACAATAAAAGAGAAGTGGGAGAAAATACTGGACCGGAAAAAAAAAAAAAAAAGAAACCAGGACCTCAGCCTTTTAACCACAAGGAAACGAATTCTGCCAACAACTTGAACGAATAAGGACTTGGAATCTCTCTGCGAGCTTCCACAAGGAACGTAGCTCTTCCAACACCTACCATGCTTATAGCCTGATGAGATCGAATGTCAAGACTTCTGACCTATAGAACTGAAAGATAAATTTGTCTTGTCTTAAACCATTAAGTTTGTGGGTATTTGTTATGGAAGAATAGAAAACTAATACAAACCCTTATTAGAAAAACCCTATTTCCAAGTTTTCAGTGATTTTCAGAAAGAGAACTTATGCAGACCAACATGTCTTCTCTATTCCCCACAGAATAATCGCTCTTCTACCCAATATGCATTTCACAGATAGGTATTCTTTGATGATTTCTATATTGCAGATAGAACCACAGATTGAGTTTAACATCAATATTTATTTATCTTTGAATAAAAATTGATCAAAATAGTTTCTTCAAATTATACCACTAGCAAACAAATAAACAAAAGGATAACAAGTAATTTTCATAAAGACAGATACATCTTCTGTCGGTTATTTAGAGTTAGTAGGAAAAGAGTGAATTCTCCTCCCCTTTCTCCCGTGATAGAATTCATTTCATTTTATCTGGAGGGGTAGGATTCATTGATTGTTTTTAGCTATTTAGGGTCCATTGAGCAGATATGGGGTTAATCCAACCCAACCCACGTGGCTGAGAAAGCATGTGGCTTGGTTTTCTAAAGGGAATTCATGATCTTATCCCCAGAAAGAGGATAAATAGATGCTGGGCTGAAAACAACAGATGTTCAAGGAAGTATATCCATTGCTGTTCAATATATACCCATACACCTACTTTTTCATAAGAAAACTTGCTTGAAAGGAGAAAGCTCAAGTCCAGGATCCCTTCTTAAACTGCCGTGTAACTGTCTTGGTCATTTCAAGATGCGACACCTCTGTGTCTTTCATTAAATGCCTCAATTACAAATTTATCCACGCCTAGTTCAGCCAATACACTGTGGTGCATATATGGTGTAAAACTCCTCTTTGGAGCAATAAATCTTGGTGAATAATACATAGTGGTCATATATCCATGGCAGTCATTATATCCTGAAAAAATGTAGGAATTTTGATCTCTGATAGAGGAGGGAACTTTTTGGTCAATCAGTCTGGTAGCCCCAGGTGTTCTCTAACAGGCTCTTCTTTTTACCTTGCCCTCTGTGGCCATATTTAAGAAGGACACTGGCTAGAGTTCCCTTTCTGTGTGTGGGTTGCACCTCCTTAGCAGCCTGAACAACACGGTGTGAGCTCAGGGACTTGGAATCTCCTTAGGGGTTAAACAATCAGACAAGAGACAAGCTTACGTTTTGTTTCATTTCATTTTTTAAATACAAGTATCCTAAATGATTAGTAGGTTACCTGTCTATTTGCTTCTTTCAAATCAGAGAGCTTGGTGAGCTATAGCCTTTGAGTCCAGAACCTAATACGGGAATTGTGGTTTGTAGCAATTCCCTGTGACAGTTTTCTGGCTGCTTTTCTAGCCCTCACTTCAATAGCTTCCATATTGGACTGTGCTTTCGAACAATTCAAAACAATAGGCTGGACAGGGAGAGACCCCTGATCTGCTCATTGTCACAGACTACATCTCAGCTTTGCCCTCACATGGACGTTCTATCTGCTGTATGTTCCAGCTTCCGCCAACATAACTTGGGAGATCGCTTGCAAATTCCTGTGGGCTTGCGCATTTTTTCTGCTTGAAGAATTTGGCCCTTACTACTTGTCACCCATGGTATGGGCTGAATATGAATGTAAAAGAATTCTACGGAGAGCTTAAATGTCCTTGATTTGAAGCAAACTGTTCCTATACATCTTAAAATACTCATTGAATATGTTTTCATTAGAATCAGACTTTAAGAGGGAAAAGTGGATATTTGTATTCTGTTAGCAATAAGGTAAAAAAAAAACTTCTTTCTTCTCATTTGTGTATAGCATATAAATGTATTTATTACTTTAAAATGCTAAACTCAGAATTTCTGTCTTTCACTTGATTACTTTGGAGAATTTTACATTTATTGTGACTACTCATATATTTGGGATTATTGCTCTCATTTTACTTCATGCTTTCTATTCACCAGGCTTCTCTTTAACTCTTTTTTTCCCCTCCTTTTTCATCTTCTTGGATCAATTAAGTAGTATTTATTCCTGTTTTATTTTTCTATTGTTTTAGAAGATATATATGTATAGGTATAAACACATATAAATGTATATGTGTCTGTGTATAAAATTTCTAATGTTATTCTAATGTGGAACATACTTCTTGACTAAGTCTAAAAGTATTGAATATTTTTATCTGTCATTTAATCAATACAATAACCTGAAAATATTTTAGGTCACTTACCCTGTATGTTGATTTTGTCCTGTATTTTTATTCTTCCATAATTATATATACTCAAAGTTATAAATTATGATTTATGATATATTAAATTATTGTGCAGTAGATGTTTGCGTGTCTCCATCTCCATGGGTGAAGAAGTGCTCTTCCCTGTCTCTTGACTCCAGGCTAGACCATGTGGACTTGTCTTGCCCAACAACATGTTCATAAATGTGATGTGAGCAGGGGCTCGATGTGTTTGTACAATGAATGGGGTTTGCTCTCATGGACTTCTACCTTTCTTTTTCTTTTTGTTGCTGAGATATAATTCATCTGCAATAAAATGTATCCATTTAAAATGTACAAGTCAGTGGTTTTCGGTACATTCAAAAACTTGTGCAATTATTACCACTGCTTAATTCCAGAACATGTTTATCATCCCCATAGAAACCCCATGTTCATTAGCAGTCACTCCTCAGTACTCCCTTTCACTAGCACCTGGAAAATACTAATTTATTTCCTATCTCTATGGATTTTCCTAATGTAGACATTTCATACAAATGATATAATATGCAACTTTTTCTTTCTGGCTTCTTTTACTCAATATAATATTTTCAGGTTTCATCCATACTGTAACAGGAACCAGTACTTCATTATTTTTAATGGATTAATAATATTCCATTATATGAATACATCATATTCTGTTTATCCATCCATCAATTGGTGGACATTTGGATTGTTTCCACTTTTTGGCTAGAATGAATAAAGCTTATCTGAGCATCTGTGTTCATTCTTTGGGAGTATACCTAGAGATAGAATTGTTACATAATAGGCTAACTCTATGTTTAACTTTTTGAGAAACTTCCAAACTTCCAAAGTGGCTGATCAATTTTTCATTCCCACCAGTAGTATATAAGGGTTACATTTCTCCACATCCTCACCAACACTTGCTATTTTCCATTTTTTTATGGAAACTATGTTAGAGGGTATGAAGCAGAATTTCACTGCAGTTTTGATATGCATTTCTTCAATGAATAATGCTGCATTTTGACGTGAATTTTAGGATCAGCTTGTCAATTTCAGCAGCAAAGTGAGCTTTGGTTTTGGTAGAAATTGCATTGAATCTGTAGATTAATTTGGAGAGCACTGGCATCTTAGCAATAGAAAGCTTCCCAATCCATAAAAACAGATGTGTTTTTATTTATTTAGCTCTTTTAAAATTTATTTTAAGGGTGTTTTTTTTCAATGTGCAAATATTACACTTCTTTTAATTTCATTCCTATTTTAATGCTATTGCAAATGGAATTGTTTTCTTAATTTCCTTTTTGGATTTTTCACTGCTAGTATATAGAAATAACATTGTCTTCTGGCTACTCTTGCTGAAACCTTCCTCCTACCAGTTGCTTTCTGGATCTTTTAATAGTCTCTAGTGTGCTACGATTTCACTATGATGTGTCTAGATGTGGATTATTGTCATTAATTTCTAAGATCATTAGTAAAACTGAGTTTTGCAAATCTGATGCCTCCTATTTTTCATTGGTTGTACAAAATTCTCAGCCATTATCTTTTCAAACATTCCATTTTCTCTCTTCTGTCTTCTTGTTCTTTAGAAATCCTGCTGGGTATATAGAGAATCTTTCCTTTACCCTCTTAACCTTCCTTTCATATTTTTTTGTCTTTCAATTTCTGTGTGATTTATAATGGGAAATTTTCTCCTAGCTATTTTTCAACTCTCTTTGACTGTGTCCAATCTGCCCTTTAATTCATTTGTTGAGTTTTAATTTAAATGATAAAGTTTTATTTTATTTCTAGAAGTGCTAAGTGGCTCTGTCTCAAATATATCTGTTCTTTTTTCATAGATTACTTTTATATCCTAATTTCTTCTTTTTATTGGTACTCATTTTAAATACAATTGTGTATAATTTCAGATTATTCGAAACACCCTGATTTTCTTGGTAGCCTTAGTGTATGTGTATGTGTGTGTGTGTGTGCGCATGTGTGTGCTTAGTCTTACTCATGGTGGGCTGTTTCCTTATGTTTTTCACAGTTTTGGATGCGAGAGCTTTCTTAGACTGGCTTTACCTCTGAAAATTTTGTATGACCTGCCTTAAAAGAATGTTTCTCTAAGGTGGCTTTGAATTCTTTTCTGCCTAGAGCTTTCCGGTATTAAAAATTAGGATCGATTTTAGTATTCTCTGTTTAGAAGTTCACACACCATGTAGGTTGTATGAATTTTACTCCTAATCCATGTGTGACACAGTTTCATAGTCATGGAATTTTAAGAGAGACATGTTTTCCTATTCAAAGACCAAGCAGAGACAAAGTATCTTTGATATATTTTGTTAATCCAGCTGTCAAGGGTCTCAGTTTTAGGTAGAAGCCAGTTCTACCATTTTGTTTCCCAGAAAGATAGAACTGGCTCCTTCTGGTTTGAGGTTTCATCTCCTATAACATATAATAATGTAAAATACAGATCACTGAGGCTGACAATATTCTCCAGGGAAATTGCGACTTCTGCTCACCTACTTACATTTGTAGTTTTCAGTATTCTCTTTATATCTGATCCCTAAGAATTTCCCTTCCTTTCTCAGAATTTTAGCTATAAGTTTAAAGCATGTTCAGTATATTTTTCTAGGCTTTCTAAATGTTTTAGGACATTTTATAGTGATCTAGTCTGTTATTTTGGCAGAACGGAAAGTCTGAGACATGCATATTAAAGGCTTAATTTTGGCTGCAGGAATACATTGCGATCAGCCTAGCTGTCTCCAGTGTGTTCTAATTGTTTTTATATGAAAAGGGATGCCAGTGTCTTACTCAACACTGATTTGTGTTCTTTTCTCTGTATGTGTGTTAAAACTATAGGATAAGCTGTTTATGGATAATTGCAGGCTGATTTGTTTAGTCTTTTAAGGAAAGTGGATAAAAGTAATGAAGCTGTGTCAGGCTAGAGTTCCTGTGCTCTGTGATCACTACTGGTGTATAGGATTCAAGTGTTCTCACTCATTCTCCCTCTCTTTAATGAGCTGGTAGTGATTCTGGTTTGTAGCATCACAATCACAAGGAGAAGTCTACTGAGGTTTTTGACCCTGATAGTTTCAGCAGTTTGATTTCTGTCTTTTCACTGGAGCATTAGTACTTTATCATTTTAAATCATAGCATTTTAGATAATGTTGTGACTGTACATTTTATATTGTCTTAAGAATGAGAAAGAATTATATTGAATCTGGATTATAATCAAGAAAATGAAAATACCATCCCTGAAACAGTAAAGGAGGATCCTCCAGTTAAGATGGCAAAATGAATTATGTCTCTTCCTTCATGTTTCAAATACGTAAATGCTTGATGAAAATGATGAGATTGTAATAATTATTAGTATAATATAAATATAGCACCCAAGTGAATATTTTTAAGAATATTTAAAAACCTTTTCACCAGAATGGAAAAGACACTTCCTACAGTGTGTGAAATTGTATGGTTCCTGGGGTAATTACATGGGATATATACCTAAAAGGCTAGTGTATAAACACCTTCGCAGAGACTGGTATCAAAGCCTCATGAGGTCCCCTCTCATATGGTCCCTTTTTGATTCTGGGAGATAAGAAGGGAGGTACTTTTGGAAAAATTCAATCTATCATCTCAAGTATTGCTTCACAGAAGTCAGTCACCTCCTACTAGGGTTTGGTTGGTATGGTTTGTTTGTCTCCACCAAGTCTCATGTTGAAATTTGATCCCCCATATTGGAGGTGGGGCCTACTGGGAGGTGTTTGGGTCTTGAGGGCAAATCTTTCTTGAATGGGTTGGTGCCATTCTCATGAGAGTGAGAGAATTTACACTCTTCTAGCTCCTAGGAAATCTGCTTGTTTAAAAGAGTTTGGTACCTCCCTCCCTGCTCCCCTGCTTCCTTCCTCTCACCATGCAATGCCATGCAATGCCTGCTTCTGTTTGCCTTTGGCCATGAGTGGAAGCTTCCTGAGGCCCTCGCCAGAAACGGATATTGGGAATGTGCTTCTTTTACAGCCTGTGAAACTTTGAGCCAAATAAATCTCATTTCTTTATAAATTACTCAGCCTCAGGTACTCCTTTATAGTAATGCAAACAGATTAAGACATCTCCCCAAAGATATGGATATAGAGAGTTAACTGTGGGAAACTGAATCAAAAATATTGAGCCACATATGTCTATGAGGATTGAATTTATACTCTATCTTTATGTACAAAAGTCCTTAGCTCTAAACTAGTGTAAGAACTGGGATGAAACTGAGCCCTGATAGGCCCTAGCAAGGCTGATCATAAAACTTCCCACTAGGGGTTTTTCCACAGCACAGGAATATTTGCAACTCCCTTGGAATTATTTTCTGATGACCACTAAACATCAGTTCACAGGCAAAAATTACAGAGTACACAAGGAAATACGATCACTTGAGAAGACAGTCAACTGATTGAGCAAATTACAGAAATCATGGGCAATGCATTTTAGAAAATAAAACACTATGATAGGGGTGCTAAGTTAGTAATACCTATGTGCAAATGTTCCTAGAGGTAAAATAAGGTATAGAAACTTTGAACGATAAAAGAAAATTATGAAAACAGGAATATTTAAAAAAGAAAAAAATAAAAATTTACAAAAAATAAAATCAACAATCAAATAAATGCACAAACACAGCAGTGAACAGATGAAAGAGTAGACTAAACATAGCTAAAGAGAGATTTAGTGTATTGGAAGAGGAAGATTGATGAGTATATCTCCCAGACTATAACAGAGATATGAAGAAAGAGAATTTGATAAATATAAAGGAAATTTGATAAATATAAAGAAAATAACAAAACTCCTTAACATAATTTTAATAGGATTTCATGAAGCTAACCTTAGTTTAAATACTCAGAAAGCAGTAGAGCCAGAATTAAAATATCACTTCTCTTTAGTTTAACGTTCACACTCTTAAGCCGCATGTGATACCCTCTCTTGGGTGCTTGTCAGGTGCAGTAAATTTTGGAAACAGTATCTCACAGGACTTGTCACTGCCTTGTGTGTCAAAATTTTTTGTTTACAGTTCTCAGAGAATGACAATGACAATGATGACAACTTATATTCATATTAATCTTTATAATTTACAAATTTTGTCTCATTTTATGCTCACAAAAACCTCACTTTTTAACCTGTTTATCTTTCCATTTTTCTTATATAAAACAGATATACGTAACAAAAAAATCTCTCAAAGGTAAGCAGAGTTAAAAGTACATTTTTACACCTTTATTTAATGCTACTTACATGATATTGATGGTATTTAATGGTAATAATTCTCACTTTACAGATGAAGAGTCCAAGGATGATAAAGATTATTTAGTTCTCAAGTTACACCTTCTCAAGCATTTAATCTGGCTTGAATGGAGATCCTCTGATTCCAGATTCTGAGCTATTTATGTTATACAACATAATACTTTACTCATACAACAATTCCACACTATCTTCCTCTTGCCTTGCTGCCAATTGATGAGATATCACTTATCTCCAGTGAGAATGGCCTTTATCAAAAAGTTCCAAAACAATAAATGTTGGCATGGATGTGGAGAGACAGGAACACTCATATACAGCTGGTGGGACTGCAAACTAGTGCAACCTCTGTGGAAAGTAATATGGAGACACCTCAAAGAGATACAAGTAGATGTACCATTTGATCCAGCAATCCCATTACTGGGCATCTGCCCAAAGGAAAAAGAGACATTCTATAAAAAATACATCTGTACAAGAATGTTTATAGCAGCACAATTCATAATTGCAAAGATGTGCAAACAACCCAAGTACCCATCAATACATGAGTAGATTAATAAAAGGTGATATATGTATACCATGGAGTACTACTCAGCCACAAAAAACAATGGTGATCTAGCACCTCTTGTATTATCCTGGATAGAGCTGGAACCCATTCTACTAAGTGAAGTATCCCAAGAATGGAAAACAAGCACCACAGGTACTCACCATCAAATTGACATTAACTGAACCACACTTAAGTGCACATATAGTAATAACAATCATCGGGTGTCGGGCAGGTGGGAAGGGGGAGGAGGGAATCTGTATACTCACACCTAATGGGTGTGGTGCACACCATCTGGGGGATGGACACGCTTGAAGCTCTGACTTGGGAGGGGCAAAGGCAATGTACGTAGCCTAAGCATTTATACCCCCATAGTATGCTGAAATTAGAAAAATAAAAAAAAACCCTCACAAATTATGAATATTTGGTGCCTACCTGTTCATTCTCATTGCCTTCACTACCCTTGCTCAGGTACAAATTACATCACACACAAACTATTTTATCTCCTGTTTCCAGACATTTTTCTGTCATCCGTATAGTACCGTATTGCCAGAAAAATCCACCTAAAATAGAGATTTCAACTTGTCGCCCAGCCCGAAAATCTTCAATGGCTTCACATCATTAGAAACCTCATTCTGACATTCAAAACCCTTCACAGTAAATCCATCATCTGACTTTTTGTTTATTTCCCTTTTGACTCTTTCCTGTATTTGAAACATCTATTCTAGCTAGCCTGTCTATTCTAGTTTCTCACTTTTGCTCCTTTGATCATATTAGTTACTCATGTATTACTCATTCCGCATATCTAATTCATCTACTAAATCCACTAATTTTTACATCTAAACTCTCTGTCTAAATCATATGACACTTATCCCATAATCCCTCTTGGCTGAACTTAATATTTTTTAACAAGAATTATGGAGAATGGAAAACAAATCTTGTAATTTATTTATTTATGTTTTTTCTTATTTATTTATAGTTATACACTTTTAAAAAAAAGTTGAATTTCATTCTGAGTCTTATGGAAAGACATTGAAGTGATTTCAGTGGAAGAATGACATGACCTAACCAAAGTTTTAAACCAGGGTTTCCCAACTTCAGTACTATTGACATTTGGGGTCAGATAATCCTTCCTGTGGGGGGATTTCTGTGCATAGTGGTATGTTTAGCAGAATCCATGGCTTCTACATATCAGATGCCAGTAACAATTCCATCCCTCATTGTGACACTTCAAAATGTTTTCAGGCATTGCCATATGTCCCTTAGAGGGCAACCCCCCACTCATAGTTAAGAATAGTTGTTTTAAAGGATAATCGTGACCATGTGGAAAAGAGAATATAAAGGAACAAAGGAGAGAAACAACTGCAGAAACATATCCACCATCTCTGTTTTCTCTGATCTTGGTTGTGAGACAGAAGAGGAAGAAGAAATGTTCCCTAGCTTTACAGATGAAGCTTCCTGTGATCTGAGCATAGGTCAATGATGCACCAATGACTAACTCTTCTATAACAGATAAAGGAAAAAATATAGCAAGTCCAGGCAATATAATTAGGAGGTTTGTTCTACTATGTCAGATATAATTGTATAGAGATATAATGCTATAACTTGAAATCAGAGAATATATATATTTACAAGTTCTTCTTTTGTATTTTAAGAATGCACATTTTGTTCTTCTCTGGAATAAGGCTGGGGCTTAAGAAGCAGGTTTAATTGAGAATAAAATAACAATAACTTATATCCAAACATGTTTAAAAGGCACTGCCACAATTGCAGTATTCAGAATTTAAAATGCTTTATTTTTTTTTTATTTCAGCATATTATGGGGGTACAGATGTTTAGGTTACATATGTTACCCTTGCCACTCCCCCTGCAAGTCCGAATTTCAAATATGTCCATCCTTCGGGTGGTGCGCATCACATAAAATGCTTTATTTTTAATTGCTCTTGAAAGGTAAAGGTTCTCCTATCTTCTTGAAATCAAATGTGAATAACACTTTCTTATTAACAGATGATAGGAATATCAGTTCTTACTTCCTGCAGCCTCCGCATGGGACAGCTGTCTCTTTCTAATCCCAGCCTGCAGCCTAGGATGCCTGGACTCCAAAACCAAACCTGGCTCGGGGCAGGGGTGATAGAAGGAGCTCCATATCATTGACTTTTTGGCACAGATTTGAGTCCATATTGCTTCCAGTCCTAACCAAACTTTGGAATCAGCTTCCCAATGATCTGGGCCCTAATTTGTTTTTTCATCTCCCCTAATGCCTGGATTTAATATTTTATAAACCAATTCTCCTCACCTTGTTGAAATTTTTGCTACAATTTTCCTGATACTAGCTTCTAAACTAAGGCACAGTTTTTATATTTTTATCTTTCTTTTGCAATTTCAAAAAAAGGTTTTGAATTATTCACTAGAAAACAAATGGAGACTTGAACAGTTATGTTAAAATGCAGATATTTTTCAATTACTAGAGTTTGGATCTGAATGGAGAGCTCCTATCTCCAGCTCTAATAATGACAAAGCAGTAACATCATCAACAACATCAGTAGCAGTAGCAACAATATTTTGGCAGGACATATGTTTCTTTTCCAGTCTTTTTCTGTCTGCTCTTATTTCTTCTAGGATTAGAGGCATTCAGTAAGAAAAAAATGGTGAAACAGAGACAGTGTTTGAACAATAATATATTGAAGTTATGCTATGAGAGGAAGTCAACACAGTGTACAGACAAGTTTGTTCGTCTTGAGTAGGATTGCATGCTAAGCAGAAAAATGATCTACAGTCACCACCCATGGTGTTAGGTCTGAAATAAGATCTGTTACCCTCTCTTCAGGATGAAGCTCTGACCCTTGGGAAAAAGTAGAAGAGTAAAAAAAGAGTAGAGGAGTAGGAAAAATGGGAAGGAGAAATAACAAGACAGACCAGAGATTAAAATGATTCCATTGTGTGAACTGATTGGTTATTTGATAAGGAATATAAACAAACATTTTGATCTACCTCAAGTCTCTAAGATTTCATGATTACCTAATAATGATTTTTATTTTCATGGTAAAGAACTGAACTTACCCTTTCTCCCACTAACTAAGGAGGAGTCACCACCGTCATCACAAGAAAAACTAACATTTTTCTTGCTTAATTGCTCTGGCTAGAACTTCCAATACCATGTTGAATATAAGTGGCAAGAATGGTCATCCTTGTCTTGTTTCTGATCTTAAAGAAAAAGCTTTCAATTTTTCACTGTTGAATATAATATAAAATATTAGCTATGGGCTTGTTATTTGTTATGTGGAGGTATGTTCCTTCTATTTCTATATATTGAGCGTTTTTACCATGAAAGCATACTGAATTTTGTTCAATGCTTTTTGGCATCCATTGAGATGATAATGCGATTTTTATTCTTCATTCTGTTAGTATGCTATATCATAATTATTGATTTGCATATGGTAAACCATCCTTGCAATCCCAGGGATAAAGTCCATTTGATTATGGTGTATAATCCTTTTAGTGTCCTATTGAATTCAATTTGCTAGAATTTTGTTGAGGATTTTTGTATCCAAATTGGAAAGAAAGAAGTAAAATTATCTTAGCTTACAGATGACATTATCCTATATGTAGAAAACTCTAAAGACTACACACATAGACACACACACACCATTAGAACTAATAAACAAATTCAGCAAAGTTGCCAACTACAAAATCAACATACAAAAATCAGTTGCATTTCTGTATACTAACAATGAATCATCCCAAAAAGGAAGTTAAAAAATAATCCTATTTACAATAGCATCAAAAAAGAATAAAATACTTAGGAATAAATTTAATCAAGGAGGTGAAAGACTTGTAAACTGAAAACAAAAAATACTGAAAAAATTAGAAGAGATACAAATAAATGGAGAGACATTCCATGTTTGTGGATTGGAAGATTTAATATTGTTAAAATGTCCGTGGTACTCAAAGCAGTATACAGATTCAAAGCCATTTCTATTAAAATCTCCATGGCACTTTTCACAGAAATAGAAAGAAAATTCTAAAATTCATAACGTACCACAAAAGACCCAGAATAGCCAAAATGATCTTGAGAAAGAAGAACAAAGCTGAAGTTATCACACTCCTGATTTCAAACTATATTGCAGAGCTACCATAATTAAAATAGTGCAGTACTGGCATAAAGACATATATGTAAACCAAGGGTACAAAATAGAGAGCCCAAACTTAGGCATATATGGTCAGTTAATCTTTGACAGGGGTGTCAAGAATACACAATAGGAAATGAGAATGTCTTTAATAAATGGTATTGGAAAAACTGAATATCCACATGTAAACAAACAAAAAAGAAACTGGATCCTTATCTTACACCTTACAAAAAATCAACTCAAAAGAGATTAGAGACTTAAACATAAGAATTGAAACTATGAAACTACTAGAAGAAAATATGACAGAAAAACTTCTTGGAAATGATATTTTGAATATGACATTAAAAGCACAATCAACAAAAGCAAAAATAGGCAAACAGTACTATCCAAAACTTAAAAAGCTTCTGTCCATTAAATTGGTATTAACTGATCAACACATAAGTGCACATATAAGAATAACATCTATTGGATGTCGGGCGGGAGGGAGGGGGAGGAGGGGACGGGTATATGCATACACAAAGAGTGCGATGCGCACCATGCGAGGGACGGACGCACTTAAAATTTGGACTTGGCGGGGGCAAGGGCAACGTACGTAACCTAAACATCTGTACCCCCATAATATCCTGAAATAATAAAAAAAAAAGCTTCCGAACAGCAAATCAACAGAATGAAAAGGCAACCTACATTGTGGCAAAAAATATTTACAATAAGGGGTTAATTTCCAAAATGTATAAGGAATTCCTACAACTTGGTAGCAAACACAGTGAAAATAAAAATAACTCAATTAAGAAAAGAGCAAAGACTTGAACAGACATTCCTCTGAAGAAGAGACACAAATGGCCAACAGGTATAAAAAGGCACTCGATATTCCTAATCATCAGTGAGATTCAAATAAAAACTATAAGGATATATTACCCACGCCTGTTACAATGGCTACTGTCAAAAAAGAAACAAAACAAAAGATAAGCAGTGTTGGTAAAGATGTAGAAAAATTGGAATCCTTGTAAACAATTAGTGGGGACGTAAAGCAGTGTGGCCACTATGGAAAACAGTATGGAGGCTTCTTAGAAAACTAAAATTAGAGTTACCATATGATCCAGCAATCCTACTTCTGGGTATATATATCTAAAAGAATTGAAATTAGGATCTCAAAGACATATTTACACTCCCGTGTTCACTGTAGCATAAATTATTCACAATAGCCAATATATTGAAACGATGCAAATGTACATCAGATGAATGGATAAATAAAATGTGGTCTATACATACGATGGAATATTACTTAGCCTTAAATAAGAAGGAAATCCTGCCACTTGCAGCAACATAGGTGAACCTGGAGGACATCATATTAAATTAGATAAGCCAGTCACAGAAGAACAAATACTGCATGATTCCACTTCTATGAGATATCTATAGAGCTGTCCCTCAGGATCTGAGGGGGATTGGTTTCAGGAACCCCTGTAGATACCAGAATCCGCAGATGCTCAAGTCCCTTACAAAATGACACCATTTGTGTATAACCTACGTATTATACATCCTCTGTATAGTTTAAGTCCTCTCTAGATTACTTATAATACCTCACACAATGAAAATGCTATGTAAATAGCTGTTATACTGTATTGTTTTTATTTGTATTACTATTTATTATTGTATTATTTAAAAAATATATTTTTCTAATATTTTTGATCTGCATTTGGTTGAATCTGTGGATGTGAAACACGAGGATGGAGAAGGCCAATTGCCACAGTCAATCCCAGAAGCGGAGACTACAGTAGAGGTCGACAGGGGTTGGGGGTCGAGTGAAATGGGGAGCTATTGCTCAATGGGTATCCAGTATCAGTTATGCTACATGAATAAATTCTAGAGATCTGTTACAGAACATAGTGCCAATAGTGAACAATATGGTATTAAGTACTTTAAGATGTATTAAGAGAGTAGATCTCAAGTGCTCTTACCACAAAAAATAAATAACCAAAAAATAAATATACCACAAAATAACCAAATAAAATAAATAACCACAAAATAAAATAACAACGACAAAGCCATGGGACCCTTCGGAAGGTGTTGGATATGTCTGTTACTTTGATTGTGGTGTTTTCTTATTTTCAAACTCATCTAATTGTACACATTGAATACGTGAAGTTCCTTGTATATCAATTAAAATTCAATGAAGCTGTTAAAAATGCTTAAGGTGCAGCAGAACAGGAAGCAAAACTGGGAAGATAAAAAAAAAGTAATTGCAGTTAAAAAAAAAAAAAGAAAACTAAGACAACCCTAACATTTATTGAAGGTTTGCTGAGGCCACCACCTTGCTCCCTGCCCTTACGAGACCTGATTTCTTGCAGCCTTCCTTCCCAATGAATTGGAAAAGCCAGTGCCAGCTGTGAGTACAGAAATACCTTGGAGGCAGTGCTGCCAGGGGAGTTCATGAGCAGGGACCAAAATAGGGCAGACTATTTTTTCCTAGGAGTCTGCGTGCCCAGAGGGCTGCCTGCTCTGCGTTGAAGCTGCTTTGTTCATTTCTCAGTGACAAGAGCCTAGTGGCTGTCAGGACAAGATCCTTGGAAGCCCAGATCTGAATTAGAAGACAGATTTTCCTTTCTAGGCCCTAACTGAATCATTGCCCTCTGAGGATTGCTCTTGAACAAGCTCTGAGAGAGGACCACTGAGCTGTGTGATTACCCAGTCTTGTCACAAGTGCAGAATTTCACTTTGTGGCATACCAGAGTGCCGATTAGCTGGAGGGCTAATGATACCTTGAAAACCTGGGTTGCAGATGTTTTCAGCTGGCTCCGGGGATGGTTCCTTTTCCTGAAATAGTGCTCAGTGCACCTAGTCCTCTCCTCACCCCAGCCCCCCTCTGCCCTCCCACCCTTTACCCATTATCGCTAATCACCCCCTTCAAGTGTTAACACTTTACAGCTACTATTTGGTGAGCTGCATCTGAAGGCAAATAAATCCTCAGAGTGAAGGCAATTTGTCAGCACAATATTAAAACAAAGTGTGAAGAAAGAACACTTCAGCAAAAGCCAAGCTCACTAACCTTTCGAAAGTAACTGTATTTAATTTGAGCTGAATCAGGAAGACCATTTGGATGTCTTGCGTATTTATAAGCATATGTGCAAGCTTCATTTTAGCCCAAAGGCTGCTTGTAATCTTGTCCCCTGCACACATGCCTTCCGGAGCTGGGAGCTGGTTTCTGGATCCTCATGACAGTGTGGAGATCCAGCTCTGGTCACTGATGTGGGGATGTGCTCATGTACTAGCCTGGCCCACCCTAGGGCTGTTTCCTGGATATTAATTACTTCCTCAGTTTTTCACCCTTTCTTCAACCCCAACTCCCTCACCCAAAAGGAGACTGCTAGATAGATTTCAGAGGGGGATTTTTAATGTAACATCTTTTCTTTTCCCTTCCCTTCCCTCCCCTCCCCCCTTCCTTTTTTTTTTTTTTTTTTTAAGACAGAGTCTCACTGTGTTGCCCGGGCTAGAGTGCCATGGCGTCAGCCTAGCTCACAGCAACCTCAAACTCCTGGGCTCAAGCAATCCTTCTGCCTCAGCCTCCCCAGTAGCTGGGACTACAGGCATGCGCCACCATGCCCAGCTAATTTTTCCGTAGCAACAGAGTCTCTCTCTGTTGCCCAGGCTGGAGTGCAGTGGCCTGATCATTGTCC
>CAUYSK010004632.1:0-27805 GCA_963575035.1 Avahi laniger | reverse complement strand
ATAGATAAGTATCCTAGCTACTACACAAAATGTTTGTTTCTGAACATTTAGTAGCAAACAGTAATACGTATTTATGAAGCTCATGAGTATGTGGATCAGAAATTTAGGCTGTTATTAACTGATCAACATATAAGCGCACATGTAAGAATAACATCTATTGGACATCGGGCAGGGGGGAGGGAGAATGGGGAGAGGGGACAGGTATATGCATACACAGAGTGTGATGCCCACCATTGGAGGGATGTACACGCTTGAAGCTAGGACTTGGGTGGGGGGCAAGGGCAACATACATAACCTAAACATCTGTACCACCATAATATGCTGAAATAAAAAAAAAAATACATGTGATGTAGCTGATAGATTAAGAGCTATTCAGGAAGAGCCATGGTCTGCAGGGGAATAGAATGCATAGTGCAAGCTAATGAGAATCTGAAAAAGAAAAACATCCTTCCAGTTGATTTCTTTCTTCCTATTTAAAAGTGTGGCATAAATACCACCCATGAAATATGACAGGTGGCTGCAGAGATATGATTATATCATAACTTTTAAAGATCATGGGAATCTTTTCTAAATGCTTTATCTGAACTCAAAACCTACATCCATATCACCATGTCAAACAACTATCTCTGCAGCAGTTGGATCTGTTCAGATTGTGGAGGTTCCTACAGAGCTCTCATACATGGAGAAAAATGCGCCTTCAAAGTGAAAGCTCAAAATAAGACAAAGTCTTTGCATTTTAGAAACAAAGTTTAAAATAATGCCATAACCACAATATTCAGTCATCCACCATAAAATTATCTGTTGTAATCTCCATTTTGGGATGGGGATAGCTAAACAGTGATATATAAACAAACAACATCAAAGTGCCTTTTTGGCTAACTGCCACCCTGCCGCTTCTGAACTGAAGCCAATTATAATGACATCACTCTAGCTTCATGTCCTTTGCTGACCTTCCTACTTATGTTGCCAAAATGTATTAAATTTCTCCTCTACAATTTGTCTTTTTCCCTTTGTCTTTGTTTCTTTAAATAATGACTTGACATCACTTGACCTCAACCTACAATTTTGGCTGATAATATCACTAAGCAATTCACTTACACCAGTGGCTTTGCATAATCATCTGTTGTGTCACAGGAAAAAGTTGTGCCAGAAAAAGTTGAATTTGTATGACATGGAACTGAAGAAAATTCTCTTAAATATACTAAAAATCATATTAATACCTCCATTTGGCAGGTAACATGTGATGTTCTAGCATGCTATAGAAATCCAGTTTCCATGGTACTATAATTGCAAAAATGTATGGTTAGTAAACCCAATTGCATATACTGTTTATTTTAATATTCTTTAACTAAACCTCTCTCTGTCCACTAAATTGAAGATAAAAGTGGTGTTTCATTAGCTGAAGTCTTCAAACATGATTGAAGTCTAAGGAATATCCACAAATATTAAGGAAGAAAAATTAAATAATTATCAATTTGATAAAAATTAATCTCTTTGGAATGTTAAAACACAAAATTACTTTTCTTTAAAAATATGGGCCAGTTAATACAGAATATTTACTGATAGAATAATTAATAAAATGTGTGCTAGTCTATATTATGATGTTGACTCATTATCTATGAATTCACATATACTGATTAAGTAAAAGATCATTTTAATTGTTCAAGCATGAGGTTTTTTATTGTTTAAAGACAAAAAATCCTTCACCTGTGCAGTTCTTTAAAAGGCAATGACTAAACCTGCTCTTTCCTTATTGTACTCTCAGTGTTTAGTGTGTGCTTGGTATATATTTTGCATTAATACATGTGCTCTGAGTGGTTTAATAGTGTCAACTTTATAGAGTACTAACATACATAGTGGTTGAAAGCAGGAACTATAAAATCAAATAACTTGGATTCAAATCCTGGCTTTGTCATTTACTAGATGTGTGACCTTACAAGCTATGTACTCTCTCCTCCATTTTCTCATCTGAAAAAGGGGTATAGCAATAGCCCTGACCTCACAAAAATGTTATGAGGAATAATGAACTGATACAAGTGAAACTTTTAGAACAATATCTGTAACAAAGAGCTCAATCAACTAGAGCTTTTATCAAGTAGTGGCACTTCTTTGTACTTCCCAGCTTACAAATTATTTTCTCATATAACATTCAGACTCTCACAAAATTTTGTGACCTAGGTAAAACAAGTGTATATTATTAACCTGATTTGAAGAAACAAAGGCCCAAGGTCACACTATCAGAAAAAAATCAAAGCCAGAACATTAATTCAAGGTTTCTGAATCTGAATTCCAAATTTTTTCCACTATATACGGCTGAAAAAGATTCTTTGGATTCTTTCCCTAATAGTTTCTGGAATGTGACTGAATAATCACATATGGAATAATCATGGTAGCACTATTGGGATTTGCTACTTTCAGCAATCAAATCATGGCAGAGAAAATAAACTATAATGATCACTTTCTTTTTTTCAGTGATTTGCTCATGTGGTCATAGATGATTCCTAAGCGTCAGTCTTGCTGAGCATCCTAACACAGGCTGACAGGTACTGCCTGCCCTCAGAGCTTATAATCTAAAAGAAGAAACAATATATCCACATGCATATATAACATGGAGTGGTGCCATAGAGAGATGTCGGACAAAAGAATATGCAGAAATGAAGAGAAGAGAAATGCTGAGAAAACATTGTGGTACGTAATAAATTACCAGAACTTGCCAGATGCCTGGCGTCTCTTCCTAGGAAAAGAATTTGTCTGTCACCTTGGACTAATACATGTAAGATCGGTGAGACTTCTTTTCATCCTTTGTAAACTGAAATGTGGGTTTCTAAGACAATTTCCAGTTTTACATTATTCTTATATACTCTCATATACCATTAAAGAGTGTAAATTACGAAAATCGGTTTGGAGAACAACTGCAAAATTGAAAAACCACATACACCTAGCAACTTTACAATGTCCACTTTTTTTTTTTCAGATAGGGTCTTACTCTGCTGTCTGTCCAGGTTAGAGTGCAGTGGCATCATCACAGCTCACTGCAGCCTTGAACTCCTGGGCTCAAGCAATCCTCCAGCCACAGCCTCTCAAGTAGCTGGAACTACGGGTGCACACCACCACATCTGGCTAATTTCCACTTATGCTAATCCCTACTTTCAGAATTGGTCAAAGCCACCATCATGTCTTATCTGGACAACTATAACAGAATGCTTCCTCATCCCCTGCTTCCACGCCAGCCCCCCTACAATCCATTCTTCAAACAGCAATGGGGGCAATCATCCTAAAAGGCAAATCACATTGTACCACTTCCCTCCTTAAAATTTCCTAATCACTTCTCATAATACTTGAAAGAAAATACAAATTTTTTCTATGACTTACAAAACCCTAGAAATCTGTCTTTGTTTCCGGTCTCAGGCATACCATTCTCTCGCACATACCACACATTGACCATTCTAGCCTTCTTTCTGTTTTTGCATTAGGGCTTTGCACAAGCTGTTCCACCTGCCTTAAATACTATCTCTGCTCATCCATTCAAATTTCAACTTAAATGTCACCTGTTCAAACAGGCTGTACCTGATAATCCAATTTAAAGTCACAATCTCCAGCACATCACTGTTATTTTAATACTCTGCACAGCACTATCACAATGTGATGCTCTTTACTTATTCAATTTTTATATATCTATTTTGAAACATATGTATGCATGTTGGTACGTATTTAATATTTATTTTTTTGTTTATTTTTCCCCTTTCTCCACCCACTCCTGAGAACTAAAGTCTATAAGAACAGTGAGCCTGACTGTTCTGTTCACCAGTGCATCCCCACTTCCAATAACAATGGCTGGCACATAACAGGCACTTAATCAATGAGTGTTTAATTCTAGTAATGTAACCTATGAGCATTCTTCCATGTACTACAGTTTCAAGTAGGCACCTAGAATAAATTTTCAGATAACTTATGCATTAACTTCCTCCTACTTCCACTGTTTGAAGAACTGGGAATAAAATAGATATGGGATGAATATTAGATAAGCTAGAAGAGAATTCGAGTTCACATATAAAAGTTTGACAGAAAAAAGAAAAGTCATCTAATATGAAAAAAATTTAAATGTTATATAGGATCAATTCTGTACATGCAATTTCCTTGTAATTAGGATAACAGAAGAGAGAACAGAGAACACAAAATAGAAGAAAAACATCAAAGAAACATATTAATTGAAAAACACTTTTGAAAACTGAAGAACGTCAAAAGTCTATAAACCAAAAGGGGCCTACTGAGTCCTAAGCAGGCAGAATTAAAGAAAAAAGAAGGAAAAGAAGATTATACATATCTTAATTAAGATTCAGATAAATAGAAGATCATAAACCTAACTTCTCACACGCTCTTCCTGAAAATTACTTGAGGATCCACTCTAGCAAAATAAATAAGAAAATATCAAAAAGAAAAAGGCATGTGGTCCAAAAAATGGTGGAACAACACAGGAGCTCAGTAAAAAGGAGACACAATATCATGGCTATTAAACAAACTTGAAACCAATGGACAGAAATTAGAGAGAAGTAGGAGAACTCTACAAAAAATGTCTTTAGGACAAAGATTGAAATGGGAATCATAATAGATTATATGATTAATAATATAAAAGATCTTAATTATGTGGTAAGGAAAACAATATAGAAGTCAATTTGAAATTCCAAAAAAGCTGTAGAAGTACTTCATGGTCCAAATATGAAATAAACTAAAATTAAGAATCATTTTGAGCAAATGATGGAAAGATAATATAATTAATATTGACATTTGAAATATTCTACCTGGAGGATAACACTTTTAGTGACATAGGACCATATTTATTGACCATATTAAGCCAATTACACCACCTGATTTTATAGTAAATAACATTTGCATTTTCAAAGTATTATAAAACTCTTTGTTTCTAGCATTTAGAATCAGTAAAGAACCTGAAATAATTATATTTGCATAATATAATGCAAAGTTTATACTTAGACAATAAAGATGTAATCGACAGGAGGTTAGAAAGTGAAGGCTTGTGGGAATGGTGCTAGAAAGTATTAATTTCTTCTTTCTACATAGAAAATAACCAGAAATTTAGTATATAGAGTTATAAATGCTACCAGTAGAGAAAACAAACAATACATAATTGGTAAACTAGAGTCTGAATCAGCTAGAATCAAACAAGGATGATTTAATTTTTCTCTAAAAGCTGGCTTCAATCATGCTCTGTGGTATTTCCCTTTCCTCCCATTACTAATATCTGAGCAGATCTCTTAGCTCTCTGGTCAATTTCACTTAGTGAAACAAACTTAATTTTTATAATAATGGACTCTCAAGTTGAAAAGGTAGTCAAAATCAAAACTTCAACTCACATCCAATTCAAAATCTCCCTTCATTTCAAGGTCTTTCCTTGGCAAGCTCTGAATCTTGGGTTGAAGGAGAAGCTTCCATTCAACATCCTGTTACAAACATAATCGACAAAACTTGGGAGGGAGACAGGTAAAAAGTACAAGTGAGATAAATTTCTCATCTTTTATACCATGCAATCAATTGTTACTGTTTAAAGTCAACATATCAATAAATATAGGTAAAAGTATACTATTGAAAATTACAATGGAACTACTAGACCTAAAAATGGAAATAAAGTTACCCTAGAGAGTGAGACTGTGAACAAGTGATTTTTCCTGTCCATTTAATACCATTGTAGAGCCTATAACCATATTCACCCTGTGTGTGTATTACATTCATACTATTAACCAAATGATGAAAATAATAATCAAGCACCATATTAGAAGGAGAAAGGAGTGGTTAAGAATGTCAAAATGTCAAATACTGCTGAGAAATCAAAGTAAAATAAGAATTGAAAAATAATCACTGGATTTAGCAATATGAAGATCGTTCATATTAACTAAAATGGTTTTACTGGAGTAACGCGAGCAGGTGCTAAATTGAAACAGGTTGAGAATGAGTAGGTACTGAGGAAGACGGTAAACACCAACTCTCTTTCTCAAGATAGTTGGCTTTAAGGAGAAGGACAGAAATAGGGCTATCATTAGAATGTGGAGTCAATACTATTTTTAGTCTTTGCCATTTGCTACTTTAAGATAAGAGCCACTTAAACACATTTAAATGTAGATGGGAAGGACCAAGTCGAGGAGGCAGGGTAGACTGACTTGGGAAAGAGAAGGTATGCTAATAAATTTCCTGAGAAGGGTAGAAGGAATATAATTGTCAGCAAGAGATAGAAGGTTGGACCTTAGCTAGGAAGAAGGATAGTTCATTCTTTGTACAAGAGAACTGAAGAGAAAATGAATGCAAATGCATCCATCTATTTTGGTGAAGAAAGGTTGAGAAAATTCACCTAGTGGTTTCTACATACTCTGTGAAGAATGTAACAAAGTTACATCCAGAAGTTTGAGAAGAGTAGAAAAATTTTGAAGCGTTTTCTACACAGAATATGAGAGAGTTGACCAGTACAGTGCAGTAGGCTCGCAGTGTTAAGGGTTCAAGTAAGGAACTCATGAATTTATGTTAAAAGCAATTTGCTGAGTTCCTGATGTTCTTTAGCAGTGCTTGCTTGCTTGTGCACATCCACAGAGAAAGCAGATATTTAGGTTGATGCAGGGTTGGTGTTGTGCCAGAGAGATGGAATGAAAGACAGAAAGGAAGGCAATTTTGCCTATTTTTAGAGAGGTATTGAAATTGATATAGATGAGTAATTTGTGAAAAACAATGTAACATTCTATTTTTCTCTGACTGAACTTGATTTCACTTTCAATCACCATTTAGCCCAGAGGCAGAAAATTTTTATTTCTAAAAAAAAATTATTAAGACATGTAATCTATGCTGGATAGGAAGGAAAGGGAAGACTAGAGAGGGATGATGATTAGGGAGATGACACAGAGCGACTGAGCCGGATTCCCGCCTATGGATGATTGTAGGGCTCTGAACGTTCTGCCAGCCTGATCCATAATCAGCTCCATAACCGGACAATGAAACTTCAGCACCTTCAGGTCCAGATGATAATTCCAGATGATCCATAATAGGGAAACCATGGGCTGACAATAAGCTACTGCCAGATGCAAAAGTGGACCAGAATAATCAGAAGTGCATGTCTTGGCAATTGCAATACCCAAGGGCCTTTCCAGCCATTTTCGCCATTTCCAGTTTTGTCATGTGATTTTCATTTAGGTAGAGAATGAAGATACTTGGTCATTGTACTAGTTTTATTGGACGCTTTAAAACTCATGCCATTTTCAATTCTTGTTTCCAAGACAAGTGAAATTATTTCTAACTCCAGAAGCAAGGTGGTATTTAGTAGTCTAAATCTCTCTCCTATATTTAAAATTGGTCTCTGTCTCTAACATTAGTTATACAACTGTCTGCCCTTTGCATTTTAAGTAAATCACAGCCACAAAAGCTTCCTCAGCTGAGTCGTTTCTTAATCCTATCAACTCAAGTCAGAGTCATCTTTTTCCACCCATATACACTTAGCTTTCAAGTCTAAAATCGAAAGAAACATTTAAATTATTAAAGTCAATCTTCTGAGACAGGATTTGTCACACTGTAGAGCAAATAATTTAAAGAAATTCCACTGTAAAGTTGAACTTACATTGGCTAGCCAAGGCTCTTTTTCAAATCAAATCAGTAAAATAGTATTTGTTATGTTTTGATGCTTTAATGATCAAGTTTAAGCATTATTTGTATATTTTATTATTTTTATTATTCCCATAATATAGAGTTCATAATAATAAAATAATTAAGTTAACAAATAGCATTTAGTATTTGCTATGCTTAAGACACTATGCTATGTGCTCCAGGTTTAAACAATAGGAAGTCACAATTTTTACCTTATAAATTCTAAATCCTCTGATGTGGGTAAATCAAGTACACAAGTAGACCTTACAATACATTTGAATTAAGTGGCAAAGGAGTATTGAAATGTGAACTAAAGTAGTCATAGTCAGAATTAAAAAGAAGGGAAAGAAGAAGGAGATATCTAATTAGACAGAGATGAAGGACTCCAACGAAACTCCATATTTTTCAGGCTGAGTCAATGGGAGAAAAGTGTTATATTTGGCAGAAATTGGATATTTAGGAATAATGAGTTGTTTTGTGGAGGAAGGTGATAAATCTGTTTTGAGAAATTTTTAGTTTAAAGAAACTGTGCAACATGCAAATAATGATGTCTAGCAGGCAGTTGGAAATGTGTAGCCAGAGCTTTGAAGCAGAGCTGTGGAACTGGGAGTCATTTGCATGAAGCAATAAAAGCTGCTACAATCTTAAATGGTGAGAATTGGATAAAAACAAATTGTGCACGGGGGGAGTAGTATGAGGACAGAAATCTCGGGTACTGTGGGAAGAAGAAAAATAAATAAAGCAAAAGGAGACAGAAAAGGACATAAATACAAAATGAGTAGCTAGAGATAGCCAAAGAGCCAACATATCAAAGAAATCAGAAGAGAAAAAATGTTCATTAAGAGCAATGTGATCAACTCTGTCAAATGCCACAAAGATTTTGGAAATAAATCATTTCCTAAATCACTCGGTATTGTTAATCTTGGGGATATAGAATATGTTATTCCTGATAGGAGCTACCAGCATTAATTAGTTTCCAAACTAATAATTATATTTTAATTCTCTCTTCAAGTTTAAAAAAGGAACATACACATAAAAATAATCAGTCTCTGAACTTGTCTCAGTTGAATTTCTCCTCTACTAGGGAAGGATTCACAGATGTCCCAGAAGTGATGCCTCCTTTTGTCATCACGATTACATACCCTTTTCTTACCTTTGTTTCCAAGTAGATGTAATGGTCTCAGAGGAGGCTCCTTCTCCTAATTCAGTGTCAGCTGAAAGTCTTCCCTGTTTGTCAGCTTTCGTTGCTCGATGCCCCAAAGCAGTTAGAGAAAGGGTTGAGAGCCAGGGGTCATAGCTGCTAAGGTTCTTAGCAGCATTTGCACTGAAAACTCAAATTAACTAAATCAAAAGAACATAGAAATTTATAGAAATGAGTTTCTAAAGATCATGGCACTTGGTTGAGCAGATATTTAGAGAAAAGCACTCCTTAAAATAACATCATCTAGGAAACCTCTAATTTAACTAACTTATCCTAAAACGGACAGTGTAAGTGGACAAGTTATAGATTAATATAATCCAGTGATTTTTTTAAAGCCATACCACAATGCTATTATTCCAATCCCAGAATCATCTTTCTCAAGAGGGCTTCAAAGATTTGGCACATGGGGTAGTATCCTCTTATGGTCTTTTCTCTATACTTCAAGGAGTCTTCTATTTGAGATTGGCAGGGAAATTTCTGTGGCCAATATTTGCCAATATTTCCCAGTCTACTTTCATCAATAATAGCAAAGAGAAATCTTAGTATCATGCACATGGACAAATAACTCATATTTGCAATTGATATGTGTATTGTATTTTCTTCTTTGAAAGTACTTGACCATCTTTTCCCTTCTCAAATGCTTTTTTTTTTTTCCTGGAATATGAGGATAGAAGTTATTTAGTTGAGAAAAGTCAAAGATGATATATAAAAAATATTTAATAACTGGTTAAATAACTAGGGCCCACAAGAGAAGCCAAGACAACGCATAAGACAGGAAGGCTCTTGGAGAGGCTCAAAAGATGGCCATTTAACAATAGAGAGAAAGGTATTCTAGTATTTTTTTTAAACAAATAGTATATTCTTACAGGTTCCTACTAGCTGGATTTCCACCCTGTGCAAACTTTTTATTTAAAAATGATTTCCCTTAAATCCAAACTCTTATCTGTGAAAATCCAAGAGAAGCTTTCCATATGCTCTTCTCCACTTGTCAGATTAAATCTGCTGAAGATGACGTTTCCGTACTCCATGACTCATCTCTGGCCAAACAGAAAAAGAAAACCGGAGCAAGCGTGTGGTGTTACTTTCCAATATGGATTACTTTGCCTTCCTGACACTTTTCTTTCCCCCACTGTTTACCCTGAAAATTTATCCACACAAAAGAAGCCAGCATGAAAACATGTCCTCAAAGCTCTTGAGTTAGATAACTCAGAAATTTCTTATGAACACAAGTTGAGTGTATAAAGATATAGAATCATAGAGTTAGTCTGGAAAGAAAGAACAATTTATTTTTAGTGATGGCAAGCACAAACCTATGTCCTGGATATGACCATTTCAAAAGAGCTTGGGCCATTTTTTTAAATCATACCCACCACTTTTTGGTTCAATCATTGTAGTCAGTAACTAGAGAGCATATATTAATAGCATGTTTTATATAAAGCTTAAAAGTACTTATGCTCTGAAAAAGTAAAAGGGCCAACAATAAGAATAAATACATGGTGAGAAGTAGGGAAGTGTGGTATCTACTGGATTAAGATGTTTTCTTTGTGCTTTTTAAAATGATTGGGAAAGATCAACTGAAATAAAGGATTTGGAGACCATCTTTAGCTTTAAATAACCAGTCCCTCATGTAGACCATGCAAGAGAATGTATATTTTTCCTGACATAAGTCAGTTAAGACAAAATCAATTTATGTGTGGCCATCCTCAAAATTCTGGAGACTTGAGAGGCTGAGCGCTGTCTCTTGAAAATATAATTTTAATATATTATCACCCAAATTGTTTCTCTTCTCCTGCTGTCTACAAGTTCAACCTAGTGTTTTTTAAACTCAAATATTATACAAACACTTTTTATTAATAATATCTAGACCTACGTTTTATTGTTCAAGGAAAGCAGACATCCCTCCCATTTATAAAATCACAAAATATAAAGCTGGAAGAGATCTTTTGTTCATACAATAAATATATTTGTATGTCTATTACAAGCTTAGGCTTTTTTATTCCACATTTCATATAACAAATGAGAAAATTAAAACCTGGAGATTTTAAATATCTTTACTAAGTTCACAAATCAGGACAAATTTGTCCTAAAAGATAGAAGTAGTCTGAGCTTATAAAAACCAAGTCAGTTTAAATCTAGTTATTAGTATAATTGGTTTCCTTCTTCTGAACCCTTCAGGAACTATTAATGTAGAAAAATAAAATCTGCTATTACAGACACACAGTGTGTATTTTGCTGCAGTAAAGAACTTTATTATGATGAGATCACCCCAAGAATCACTGCATTTAGAAAGATGGTTTAGGTCATTGTAACTGGAAGTATGGGCCTCAGATTAGCAGCACCTAAAAACTTGCTAAAAATGCAGAATCCCAGGCCCTATCCCAGAGCCCCTGAATGATTTTTGCATTTTAACAATATCCTCCAGGTGATTCGTACATGCATTACAGTTTGAAAAGCGCTGTTTTAAGTGATCTTGGATATAACTTCTTATCTTAAAAATAAATGAGCCAAAATATGAGTTTAAATGACATTGAGATATATATTATTATTCAAAGTAATTCTGGTGGGAATATTTTCAAAAAGTGAAAAATCCCTTTTAAAACAAATTCTCTCCAATTTTATCATTTTAAAAATCTATAATCACCATAGTAAATATGATTTCATCTGACTTTTTAGACAGTCTCTGAACTTTAAAGTTTTCAAACAGTATGACATAAAACTTTAATGGTGCATATAACACATGCACTTATTGCATTTAAGTTGTCAATAGGTAATTTTTTGTATATGAACTTCCTATTGCATATGAAGAAGCCAATATAGGAATCACAGAAGCAGAAGTGTGAAGAAATAAAATGCTCTCAAAAGAATATATTGGACAAGTAATATATAGATTGCTCTTATTTGGAAATACACTGGCTCTGTAGTTTATTAGTTCAAAACTGATTTATACAGAATTTATTTTAATTCACTCAGAAGTTGAGTGAAATTAACTTTGCACTATTTATAGACAAGGAACCCTCTTTACATTAATTCCAAAGAAAAATGTTTTCTTCTTCAAGAAAAATAAAAATACTATTTTACAAACTTACAAGTCTCTATTTACGCACAAGTAATTGCTATATAAGTAAGAGCAAGTATTGTTATGTTTGTACACTTAACTAATCACAAATGATTCTTAGCTAAAAAGTAACCGTAAAAAGGCAACATTTGATTTACTTGGTTTGCTTGGCTGTGCACAGAAAAATAATAGAACTTTTTTAAATCAGAAGACTATCCATGAATTAGACAAGTCAAAATCAGACTGCGTTACAAAATTTTAACTGATTACTCACTTAATATCTGAATCTTTTCTTCCCCTAAGATCCTTTGAAAGAACTTACAGATAATATTATCATTTCTAGTTTATGAACTTGTAAAAATCTAGACTAAATAGAAAGTATGACATTTCTATCAAATTTAAATCAATCTCGTGCATTTAACACCAGTGTTTTGTTTGTGGAACAAAAGTCTTTATAGGTTTAAACATATATTATTACTTTAAGTCCACATTGCCTTGTAAGTGTCCTCTGATCATCATCCTTCCAAGAATGACCTTATTTTTAGTTGCTGTTTCCTGTCTGCAATAATAAGTTTTGGTGTATATTTTGAGAACTTTGCCTAAAATAAAAATGTTGCACCCAAAATTGAAACCAGTTCTTATAGTGTAATACAGATCTCTTTTGAGCATTACAATGAAAGTACTGTTCTACCCACGCCTGAAATTTCCATAGTTACCTACAGTATTTCCACTACCCTCCTAAAAAAGACATCAATTTAGAAAATGCATGTGTTTTTGTTATTACCACTGTTGGAACACCATAAAAACTGCATTTTGCCAATTTCTATTGGCCTGTGTCATTTTATCATTTTTAAAATCTATAATCACCATAGTAAATATGATTTCATCTGACTTTTTAGACAGTCTCTGAACTTTAAAGTTTTCAAACAGTATGACATACAACTTTAATCGTGCATATAGCACATGCACTTATTGCATTTAAGTCTGTGGACTTTTATAATTATTTCATGTGTTTAAAATCTTTCATTATATCAAAAGTGCTAAGGTCATTAATAACAAATGTCTGCTGCCCATTTTCTTTCATTTTCACTTAGCTAATATATAGTATTTTTTTTAATGGTCTTATGCAACATCTCCTTTCTAAGTTTCTGAAAGTATGTTATGACCAGAATTACACACTAAAAAGAGTTAAAGAATACATCATTCCTTGCTATAAATAAATTTTTTATTATAATCTGAATGAAAATGAGAGCAAAATAAATATTTGGTAGCCTTCCCTGGAATGCTATGCGTGTTGAGGAATGGGTTAATAGGAAGAAAGTTAAAAGTAAACAGTGCTTGTACATAGTCTAATAGTTGTCTCTTAGGACACTATTTTATGAAGATCTTTCGGAAAAGAAATTTTTTTCTGATGGCTTGTACTGTGTAAATATTACCTCAGATAAATGTCATATTTTGACTAAATAAGTTTGCATAAACATAAAATTGTTTTATGTCTGTGTCCTCGGTTTTTCTGCATGGATTCAAACTTCAAGCCACAGTTCCTCCAAACATGCTCTATAAAATAGAATTCATGACTTCATACAGAGAGGATGATATTTTCCTTTATAAATGCCACATAAAATCTGTGGTAAATTTTTAAATAGAAAAATTGTGAAAATCCCAACATAACCACAGATTGCCCTCCATCGCCTGTCCAATAAATTCTAACTTTAGTTTTTTACTATCTGACAGAAATCCTTTATAGTCTTCAGGAGGGAAAAAGCAGCCTTTTTTTTCTTGTCCATTTGTCTGTGTGACTTTCTGTTGAGAATGTATTGAAGACAACATTATAATTTATATCTACATAGGGAAAGTTTAGAGAGTATATTTTCTCTAGAAATAATACTCAGAAAACCTAAAAGAGAATTTTACCTTATTAAAGAATGTAAAAGAAACAAAAGAAAATAAAATTTTGAAATGTATGCTTAGTTACCAAAAATATGCTGGAGCCTAAAACAGCTAATCTTCTAATGAAAAAAACAAACAATAAATGATATCTATTTTAAGTTAACTTTCAATATCGTAGTCATGAATAAGAGTTTATCAAGCCTGGAAGGTTAAAGCTCAACTTATAAATATTTTATGTTAAAACAAAAGTTTTTCAGTTACGAAAATTAGTGATTGTTGCCAAAATGTAGGAATTCATTTAAATTGCTACACAAATATTGCATTTAACTGCATACTAAAGTATTAGAAGCAGTAGATATTCATGCTCTGGACTAATTAAGAAGAGGAAAACCCTGTTGCATATATTACATGGTTGACAACAAAATAACAGTGGAAAGTTTTCTGCCCAAAGATAGACAATAGGGAGCAGCTAGTTAATACCATAATTGTTATCTACTCTAGGTTTATATGGATGATAGCTCCTTAGGCTGAATGACTTATACTCTGAAATACATTCATTTAAAAGGGACCAGCTCCTCCATTGCATATAAAATTGAATTTTAGTTTCTGCTTTATTAGCTAAGTTAACACATTGGCATCCCATGTTATCATTTAATCTGATGTAACAGGCTTCTAGATCTTTCCATTCCACATACTCAGTGTTCTCTCTCCCCTTTTTCTTTTATTTTTGCAATTAGCCTGGATAAAGATTTGGGAAGGTAAAAATATTTCGTACACATACATTATTTCCTACCCATGTTTAAGAGACTAAGTCTGTGGTTTTCTGGCTCTGTGGATGATATTTAGAAAAACTAATACAAATTAAATCTCTACCCTGCTCAGTAGACTATGAGAACCTATTTCTTGCTGCTGTGTCCTACATAAATATCTCATATTCCAGACTGTAAGGTATGAAAACACAGAATAGCAAAAACTTGTATTCAGCAGTGAAAGGGACAAGATTTGTCACACAGCAGGAATTTCCCCATTGACCAATTAAAATAAGAAACTCCATCTTCTCTTCTTTAACTGGATGATAGTTATAACAAAGGTTTTTTTGAGTAGGAGAAAAAAAGAGAGAAACTGGTGAGCATCTCCAAGGCTACTCAGGGACATTAAACATCCCCCTAACAAAGACCAGTCCGAAGGAACATGCTGGTATGCTTCATGTTCCTTTGGAACATATGCACATCTTGGGGAGAAACCAGAAATTTTGTCCTGTGAGATCACAGTAAAAAACTATATATTCAAGCATTTCAAACTTACTTCACAAAAGGAAAAAAGTATACAAAATATATAGCCCATTAATGCTGTCATTTCCCTTCTTTATATATATTGCATGACCCCAATGTTAAAAATTAATTATAAAAGTAATATTTACAGCTAAAAATAAATATGAATTATACTTTGACTGATGGTTTGGTGTTGTCAAAGCTCATTATATCTCAGGCTAACCCTTTAATTTGCTATTGAATTGCAGAGTTTATTTAGCTTTTTAAATGCAATTTATGTTTTCTTTATTTGTATATTAATTATTAAAAAACAAAAGACAACATTAAAACCAAAACATGTGAAAAAACATTCCACAATAGAATGCTTTCCTTGACTCTAATGATTAAAATGCTAATGAAATGGACAAGTAGCACTTTTAAGAATATGAAGCAATAAATGTGAGGCGGGAAGAAGGTTAAAAAACAGAATGATGTAACCTGTCAATGTCAAATACGGCATACCTGTTATCAAAACTAAAGACTATTCACTGTGATTGTATTGTAGTCCATATCTTAAATAAACACCAATTAGCCCCCACCTCTTACCTCAAGATCAGTCAAAAGACAAATTAGAAGATGCTCTGTGGATGCTTCTTCTCTTAAAAAAGAATAGTTTCCCTGAATCGACTAATAGTGAAGTTGACCTAGTTAGAAAGTACATCCGCAAAAGTTATCCTTAGTCTTTGCCTATTAGAAGTCAGAGTTTATTACTTGAGACGTTGAGGCAGGAGGATCTCTTGAGCCCAGGAGCTCTAGGCTGCAGTGCGCTATGATTGCACCTACGAATAGCCACTGCTCTCCAGCCAGGGCAACAGAGCAAGACCTTGCCTCTGGGGAAAAAAAAAAAAAAGTGAAAGTTTACTGACATAATGAAAATATTTTTAAAATGGTTTAAGTCAGCATCCGTAAAGATGTTTCTGTGTGCCTAATGCCTAAAATTATAATTTAGTTATCGTTTAGTAGTTTTGTTAAAGAATTTTCTATACATATATTCTTGTATTTCTTTTTTTTTTTTTCTTTTTTTACCCATCGCAGGCAACTTTAAACTCAGAGAATTGGAACTAATAAAATCTGTAAGAAGGAAATCTAAATTATAAACCATTCTTTAACCAATTCCATGAATCACCTTTGGCAAAACTAAGCCAATCCTCCCACCACAGGCTGCATAAAATTTATTTATAATTTGCAGGTATCAATGACTTAATACATCTGTACAGTAAAAGTACAGATGTGCACTTTAAAAGAAAAATTAAGGATAGAAAGCTTAATGCAAAGTAAGAGACAACTAATCATAAAATTCTCTCCTATATTCTTGTAGAATACAATGAGAGGAAATTGTTTACTTCTCCTAAAAAACTGATTTAATGTCTTCCTGTAGATGAAGAAAATAACTTGCTTTAACTACCAAGAAATACAGAGCCAAATTTATAGACCACCTTTATTAATTTTTCCAGATCCAGGACCTATATTTCTCTCATTTCTGGCCTCCTATTATAATTTATATTTTCTCTGGTCCTGAATTTTTATAAGCTGACTTGCTTCGGGGTGATGAAACTGTGTGCATCATACCAGCACCATCTGTGTCTTCTAAGATTTCATACCCACCATAGCTACCACCCAATCCCACCACTCCACAGACAGTTTGGAAGTTTTCTCTTTTCAGCTTTCCTCCTTCCAAACTTCAGCTTCCATATGTACGATACAGCTTTCACCTACTTGAAGAAAGATTAACTCAGAGTGATCTTAATAAAATTGTGTATGTAACCTAAACATCTGTACCCCCATAATATGCTGAAATAAAATAAAAAAAATTAAAAAATAAAATTGTAAAATAAGATCAGTCTGTGGGTTTTCCCTCTGTCCTTCTTAGAGTCCTACTGGTTAGGTTCCCAGAATCCCCAACACAAGGGATTTGTGCTTCTACTCAGCCTTTGACATTGAACCAAGCTAAATTTCTCTTCAAATGCAGATGGATATTGTTTTCTAATGTACACAGGGCTTGCACCCTACCTCATTTACTCAAGTGAAAAAATAATAAATTCCCTGCAATACATGTACGTGTTTCTCAAAAATACATTATCTATTGAATTCTCATTAATTTTATTTATTTTAAATATTTCTGGGAAAGCATTTCTAGGGAACACTGTTAGTTTCATTTGTTGTCAAAAAGGAAATGGGTGGGTTTTACATAGTTTTTCATATTAAAATTAATTGGTCTAAGTATTTTGGTAGACTTTCCATGTTTCTAATTAAATTCCAAACAGCTTTCACTTTTTAGAAAAGACACTAATGCCCTAAATCTAAATTAAAACAGATGAAATGCTGTGTCTTAATGGAAGTCAAGCACCATTGACATGCCTTCCTAAATTTCCAGTCAACCCACCTTCAGGTTGCATATTATGCCAATTCAGCAGGGATATCTGTGATTCTAAATGCTAAAGATTTTCATTTTGTCCTTTGTGTCATTTTAACAGTTTATTAGTGTGTTTAGATATCTTCCTACATGGTCTTAATTTTCTCTCATTAGCTTTTAGCTCTGTATGCTATTAAACGTTCATTCCTCTCTGTCTTTAGAAAGTACTTTTAAACAACTTGAAGTTAACATAGGGCATAAAGAGGTCTATTTGTTTTATATTTGTATCACATTAAGTAATAATTTCTCTAAACTTGTATTTTTGGAATGCATGGAACACATACTTCCTTCCTCCTCTAGATATACAAAACAGGTTTTAATGAATTTTATTTCCTTATTTAAGGTTTTAGAAAATAATAATTAATCACCATTATTTAGCAGACAATAACTATGAATGCAATTGTTACAATAAATTAACTCAAATGATCTCACAAATGAAATGATTTTCTCAGTTAACACTGTAAAAATTTTACCACCCTAAATTTTCTCCTGGTTATTCTACTGTTAATTATTTAAACAACGTATCTCAGTAAAAGTACAGATGTCATTTCACATATGCTCAGCTCATTAACTTAATAACCAGATGAGAAAGCAATAGAATGACAAAACATGTCATTTTCTCAATATTCAAATATTTTTCATACATATGAAAATTCACTTACCTGATTATGCACTCTAATTACTATTATTTTGGAAATTCATAAAAGGAAAAAGAGACTTGTCATAGTAAAAAAGATTTTTTAAACATTATGAAATCTGGTCTGGGTAAGACAATATTTTATAATAACTTAAACTACAACTGTATCTATTAAAAATATATCCATTTTGTGGAAAATTTTTAGTTCAGCACCTCAAAAATTGCCATTTTAAAAACAATCATCTATAATTAAATAATTAATTATCAATGATTTCCCAGCTGTTCAATGGAATATAAACCGCATTTTGCCTACACAAATCATGCCAACAATTTAAGATTAATTTGAGATTTTCTTTTAAGATTAATTAAAATTTAGAGCTGACATTTTTAAAACTTTTGCTAAAATGGTCACTCATCACAATGATTGGGCAATATAATCAAAGTTGTGAGACCAAATTATGTAAGTAGACAAGCTGTTCCAGCTAACAATCACATTGGTTTAGAGGTGGGAAAGTGTAAGTTTTCTTTTTAACTGAAATCACAGTGAGATTAAAAAAAGAAAGGAACTCCAAAGCACATTCCACATGAAATTATCTGACCAAAAGAAGTCATTTGCATATACAAAAGTGTTTTCAGAATAAGGTAAATATGCAGAACCTTCTATGAAGAACCCAGATTTGGTCTACAGGAAAAGTTGACATAGCCTCCTGGCAAATCTTTCAGAGTCTATCATTAAATTGCAAGCTATATAGCAGCCTTTTAGCAAGATAGCTAAATTTATGGTTGATACATTGCCTTGTTAAAAAAATATGTTCTGCACTACAACTAAAAAGAATTAATTTTTCTTTCTGCACATAAAAAAGGTTTTGTTATATTTCCAGATCTGTGTCACCTCTTGCCTGAAACACTTATTTAGAACTGTTCTCTTGTGTTAATTGTTTTTCAAATTTCACTGATGATCTCAGGAACCTCTAGGGATTTAAATCACCATGAATAATGACGAGTCAGAATGATGTGCTATTAAAGCAAAGATTTGTAATACTTACATTTGTAATACTAGTTATAAATAATAATAGGATATTAAAGAGTTTTCTTAGAAGAAAAATTGCCTGAAAAACTTCCTTCTCTCAGGTTAACCCTCAAAAATTTCTAAGATAAATCATATTATTTCTACAAAATCAAAGCCAGCATCTGAATCTGTTTATAAAAATCATCAATTCACAATGCAACTACTTGTCCTTTTCATTTAACATTTTAAAATAATCTTTTGTCCTCTTTTGTGTTTTAGCTGAATTTGTCTGCACTACATTGTTGTTCCAGCTTAAAAACCTCCTGTGTGGTAAAGCCTTAGTAGCCTTGGGGAAGGCAGTCAACATTGTTAAATTCAGTGCAGTGTGGTAACACAAGGAGAGCATGAATAATATTTGGAGATCTAGCACACCTTAGTGGAAAAAATTATAATTACAACTGCTTTCAAGACATTTAAATTTCAAATTCCATTGTTTGTGAAATTCCATTTCTACTAAAGAGAGGGGCTATGTTCAGGCTCTTTTTTTCTTAACCTGATGTGTTTCTTCCCCAAACTCTCCACTGATAAGAAGGTATATTTAATCATGAATTTCTAAAAGTAAAAATCATAATTTCTTTCCAAAATTTGCATAAAAATATTATACAATCCCCCAGAGGCTATCAAATTAAGGGCAATTCCATTTTATTTGCCATGATATACAGTGTCATATTTTTCTTATTAAATGATTCTTATACACTTAATCTACAAAAGCTTTTCAAGTCCACTCTTGGGATGTTTCAAAGACTCTGCGTTCAAATAAGTTGTGTATGTTCTGTCATTAGTGTCTGATCTCCTTTATTTCATACTACCAAAATGTCATCAAGAAAAAGAGTGAAAAAGACATCACAAATATCCAATCTACTATCTAGACAATTTCAAGAGCTTTCAATTTTATCTCCTCTTCCATCATCTTCTATTACAGAGTTGAAATAGATAAATAAATATATAGACAAATAAGTACATAATAAATAAATACAAAACATTCATTCTGTAACATGAAGAAAATTAGCCCTCTTCATGTACACCTCAATAAATAGATTTATTTCTAGTAAATCAGAATGTAATATTTATGAAGCCATAAACAAAATGCACTTGTGTATTAGGTAAGCATCTCAATTGTTTGGCACGTGACTGAAAACCAGGAAGGAAATAAATGATGCTTATCAACAATTAAACATTTCTGAGTAGGGGACTTCCAAAATGGTAGAATAAAAAGCTAAGAAAATGCTTTCCCTAAAAAGCTATGACAAAGTTTTAAAGATTGTCAAAAACAACTATTGCAAGACTCTAAAAATTGTCCAAAGGTATACAACAAATTGAAGATGCATTTACTCCAGAAAGAGTAGGAAAACCTCCAGAAAGAACAGTGAGAATCTATAGTATTTTATCTGGAGCTGGTCCCTTCCACACCATCTTCCAGTTTTTTTAGCATGGTCAATATGTGAGGGTAGGGCAAGCTGTGAAAAACAATAGCTTTGTTGTTGGAGAGGGCTCACTTTATTTGGTGTGAAGCACTGAACAACTCCATGCCCAAGGGAGTTGTCCAAAGCAATAGCAATCTCTGTGGCAAATAAACAGGGAAACCCAATGGTACAGATCTCCTAAGGTTGCAGTCCAGATCAGAGCAAGCAACAAAATGACAGACTAGCTAGAAAAAGAAGACTAAGAAATGAGATGACTATAGTGAGAATTGATAAGTTCCCACAGGTCTCTGGAAATTTCGACGGTGGCACAGATGCACATGTGCAGGAGAAACCAGAAAGGACCCTAGCCTTTCATTCATTTCTGGATGAACACAAGGTCTTGTACATGCACAGAAGAAATGTGAGAGTGCCTGAAAGAAAGCAAATGCTGGAACTGATTGTGAACTGCCTGAACTTTGAATATGTTCTCAACCACACAGTCAGATCAATGCAAAGAGGGTGGGAATCTTACTAGGCCAAGCTATTTGAGCACAATTTCTGAACAATTATTGGATGACTACTAAGCTATGCTATCACAAGGGTGACCCCTAGAAGGTTACCTTGAAGAATGTAAACAAGAATTTTAAAACAAACTGAGCAGAAACATCAGAGGATGCATGCTGTGGAAGAAAACAGACTCCATATATTTAGTTTAGAAAAGTTACTAAACATACACACACCAGCTATAACAGCAATCTGTGAGAAAAATAAATCAGAATCCAGAGCTGCTATGACATATTATCTAAAATACCTAGCTATCAAGAACAACAATAACAAAAAATCGAGACATGGTAAAGAAACAAGAAAAAATGCCCTATGCAAAGGAAGTAAAAAGGCAATCAGTAGACAATGTCTCTGAAAGTGCTAGGATGCTAGTTAGACTTATTAGACAAAGACTCCAAAGTGGTTATTATTAATGTATTTAAAGGACAAAAGAAAATTATGTTTAAAGAATTACAAAAAAGTATGATAAGAATCAATTATCAAACAGCATCTCAGTTTAAACATTAAAAATATAAAAAAGAACCAAATGGAAATTGTGGAGTTGAAAAGTACAATAACTGAAATGGAAAGTTTACTAGCATGAGTAAACAATAGACTTGAGATGGTAGCAAAAAGAATCAGTAAACTTGAAAATAGATCAATAGAATGATCTAATCTGAAGAGCTAGGGGGGAAAAGATAAAGAAAATGAATAGAGTTTCAGAAACCTGTGAGACAACACTATGGCATATGAGCATATACACAATAAGAGTCCCAGAAGGAGAAGAGAGAAAGAATCAAATATAATATTTAAAGAAATACTAGCCAAAAAATTCAAAATTTTAATAATAAATATTAATATATAGATAAAAGATGTTCAAAAATTTCAAATAGAATAAATAAATGGTGATTGACATAGACACATCATAGTTAAATTGTTAAATGTCAGAGACAGAAAATTTTGAAATCAGCAAGAGAAATCAGTCTAATTATGTAAAAAGGAAAAAAACAATAAAATTTACGGCTGACTTTTCAACAGAAACAGAGAAAGGCAAAAGGCAGTGGGCTAACATATTTAAAGTAATGAAAGAAAAAAAACTAACAAATGTAGATTGTATATCCAGAAAAGCAACCTGCAAAAGTGAAGCTGAAATAAAGACATTACTAGATTAAAAGGTGTGTGGGGTGGGGGAAAAGATTGAGCAAATGTATTACTAGTAAACCTGACATATAAGAAATAAGAAAGCAAGTCCTTCAAGCCAAAATAAAATATTATTTAGTTGAATTCACACACACAAAAAGAAAAAGTATCAGAGGAGGTAAATATGTAAAAATTATGGAAGAATGTGTAAATTATTTTTTTCATTTCTTCTCTTAACTGATTTTTAAAGACATAAAATTGCATAAAACAATCATTATAAAACTGCACTGCTCAGAATTTTGTGAAGATGGAAGCACAGGAAGTACCAGGAATCTGTCTCCCTACATAGGCATCAATTGTATTGGAAGAACCTGTCTGATGTAACTATTTTGGAACCCTGGAGAATATGTCAACTTCCAGGGGAAGACTTGGAAGGTAAACTGCAGTAACATCAGTCAATTTTAACTCTTAAAGTGGTGGCATCTACCCATCTCCCAACCCCCAGCCATGTGGAAGATTCCTGGAGAAGTCTGCATCTTGTGAGAATCAGGTTGGGCAATAAGGACTCTTTCCTCCAAATATCAGGAATCTGAGTTTTCCTTGTTAATTGCTACATTTGGTCATGAGGTTACAGACACAGCAGTGGGCAACCATTGTTCATCCCTCATCCATTGTTGTAAGCTTCTTCCTCTCCAGCTAAAGCAACTTCCCCTTTTCTCCTTTATTGTTTTCTTTTTTCCCTTTTGGGAGCCAGTCATTTAAGGACTAGGACATTGAAAAAGGAACTGCATTTATGGAGGAACTTAGAAAGTACCATACACACCCAGAGAAAGCCATGGGCTCAGAAAAAACATGAGAACACTTTAAGTTTAATGTCAGGCTCATCCCCAGTACAGAGATATCTTATGACAATTAAAAAACAAAGCCAAAAGCAAACAACAGCAACAACAATAACAAGCACAAGCAAATAGAAATAGAAGAGAAATAGAAAAATCTGACTTCCAGAAATATCACATTATTATATTCAAATGTCAAGTTTTCAATAAAAAACTTGTGACAAAAAAAGAAATAAGAAAGTAGGACACATTCAAGGGAAAAAATAAACCAACAGAAACTATCTTAAAAAAAAGACATGATGGCAGATCTACTGGACAAGGATTTAAAATATCTTTCTTAAAGATGCTCAAAGAACTAAAGAAAGACATGGAGAAAGTCACAAAAATGAGTGAACAAAATTAAAATATCAATAAAGAGGTAGAAAATTTTTTTAAAAAGAACCAAAAAGAAATTCTAGAACTGAAAACATAATAACTGAAATGAAAAATTTACTAGAATAAGTCAAAGGCAGATATGCGCAAGCAAAAGAAAGAATCAGTGTGCTTAAATATGGAAAAATTGAAACTGTGAAGTCTGAGAAACAAAGAAATCAAAAGCATTAAAGAAAAATGAACAGAGGCCTAAGGGACGTGTGGGACACCATCAAGTCAACCAATATATATATTGTAGGAGTCACAGGAAAAGAGAGAAAGAGGCTGAAAGAGTATTTGAAGAAATAATCACTGAAAATTTCTCAAATTTAATAAAAGACATAAATAAACATAACTAAACATACAAGAAACTCATTAAAAACTCAAAAAAACTCAAAAGTATAATGAACTCAAGAGACTTATATTGAAACATATTATAATCAAAGTGTTGAAAGACAAAGACAAAGAGGGGATCTTGAAAGCCACAAGAGAAAAATGACTCATCATATACAAGAGATCCTTATTAATATTACCAGCAAATTTCTCATCAGAAATTTTGAAGACCAGAGGAAGTGAGCTGATATATTTAAAATATTGAAAGAAAAAACTCAACCAAGAATTCTATATCCAGCAAAACTATACTTCAAAATAGAGGAAGAAAGTAAGACATTCCCAGATAAAGTTGAGAGAGTTTGTTGTCACTTAACCTGCTCTGCAAGGAATGCTAAAAAGATTCCTGTAGCTTGAAATAAAAGAACACTAACAGTAACTTGAAGCCATATAAAGAAATAAAAATATAAGAAAAGGTAAATGCATGGTCAACTATAAAAAATAGAATTATTAATATTGTAACTTCAGTTTGTAACTCTACATTTGGTGTCTACATGACTTAAGAGACTAGTATATTTTTTAAATTAATCTAAAAGCCAATATTATTGTAACTTTGGTTTGTAACTCCACATTTTGTTTTCTATATAATTTAAAAGATTAATGCATAAAAATACAGTTATTAGTCTATGTTTTGGGACACTAAATGTATAAAAATGTAATTTTGTGATATCAACGATTGAAAAGAATGAATAAAGAGCTATATGAGAGCAGAGTTTTTGTACATTATTAAAGTTAACCTGGTATAAATTCAAATTAGAGTGCCATAAGTTTAGTATGTTAAATGTAATCCCCATGGTAACCATATGGAAAACAGCTATAGAATATACACAAAAGGAAATACGAAAAAAGTTAGAACTTTCATTACAAAAAAAATCACCTAAACACTAAAGAAGACAGTAATACAGAATTAGAGGAACAAAAAAGCTAAAAGGTATATATAAAACAAATAGCAAAATGACTGCAGTAAGTCCCGGCTTATCAGTAATTACTTTAAATGTAAATGGATTAAACTCTTCAATCAAAAGATAACTGGAAAGATGGATTTCAAAAAATGGACCCAACTATATGATGTCTGCGATAGACTCACTTTAGGTACAAAACACAAATAGGTTAAAAGAGAAAAGTTGGAAAAACATACTGTATGCAAATAGCAGCCAAAAAAGAGCAGAGGTGGCTATGATAATATCAGACAAAATAAACTTGAAATCAAAAAGATTACAAGAGACAAAGAAGGAAATAATATATTAATAAAAAGTTCAATACCACAAGATATAACAATTATAAACATTTACACACCTAATGACAGACATTAAAATACATAGACCAACCATGGACAGAATTGAAGGGAGAAATAGTTCTATCATAATAGTTGGGGACTTCAATACTCCACTCTCAACAATGAATAGAAAACCAGACAAAAGAGAAATAAGGAAATGGAGGAGTTAAGCAATAGAGTAAATGAACTAGATCTAGCAGATATATGCAGAACACTCTACCCAACAACAACAAAATATACATTCCTCTTATGTGTACATGGGACATGCTCCAGAATAGACCATATATTGGGCCACAAAGTAAGTCTCAATAGATTTTAAAAGATTCATATTATACTAAGTATCTTCTCTGATCACAACAGGATAAAGTTAGAAATCAGTAACAAAAGAAAAACTAGACACTTCACAGAATGTGGAAATTAGACAACATACTCTAAAACTACCAATGAGACAAAAAGAAACAAAAAGAAAAAATAGAAAATATTTAGAGATGAATGAAAATAAAAAACACAAGCTACCAATACTTATGACATGCAGTGAAAGCAGTGCTAAGGGGGAAATTTAGAATTGTAAACACTTACATTTAAAAAGAATAAAGATTCTAAATCAACAACCTAACTCCATCATTTAAACTAGAAAAACAAACTAAATTCAGCAAAAGCTAGTAAAAGAAAGAAAATAGAGATTTGAGCAGAGATAAATGAAATAGAAAATAGAAAAACAATAGAGAAACTCAACAAAACCAAAAGTTGATTCTTTGAAAAGTCTGACAAAATTGGAAAAGAGAGAAGACACAAATTCCTAACGTCAGAAATCAGTGTGGGGACATTACTACCAATTCTATGGAAATAAAAAGAATTATAAGAGGGTACTATGAACAATTGTACACCAATATATTGGATAACCTAGATGAAATGAGCAAATTTATATAATAGAAACATAACACTTGCCAAGAATGGATCACAAACAAACAGAAAATCTAAATAGACCATAACAATTCAGAAGAAACCATAGAAAATCCCTTCTAGATATCAGCCTAGGCAAAGAATTTGTGACTAAGAATTTATGACTAAGGCAAATACAGCAACCATAAAAATAAATAAATGGGACTTAATTAAACCAAAAAGTTTCTGCACAGCAAAGGAAATAATCAACAGAGTAAATAGATAATCTACAGAATGGTAGAAAATATTCACAAACTATGCATCCAACAGAGGGCTAATATCCAGAATCTATAAAGAACTCAAACAAATCAGCATGAAAAAAACAAATAATCCCATTAAACTGTGGGCAAAAGACATGAACAGAGTGTTTTCAAAAGAAGATATACAAATGGCCAACAGACATATTTTAAAAAATGCTCAACATCACTTGTCACCAGGGAAATGCAAATTGAAAATACAATGAGATATCACCTTACCCCTATCAGCATGCCATTGTTTTAAAAATCAAAAAGCAATAGATGTTGGTGTGGATGTAGGGAAAAAGGAACACTTATATACTGTTGGAGGGACTGTAAGTTAGTATAACCTCTATGGAAAATATTATGGAAATTCCTAAAAGAACTAAAAATAGACATACCATTTGATCCAGCAATCCCACTACTGGGTACCTGCCCAAAGGAAAAGAAGTCATTATATCAAAAAGACCTCTGTACTTGAATGTTTATCACAGCACAACTTACAATTGCAAAGATGTGGAATCAACCTAAATGGCCATCAGTTGATGAGTGGATAAAGAAAATATGGTATATGTATACCACGGACTACTACTAAGCCATAAAAAAAGAATGAAATAATGTCATTTGCAGCAATTTGAATGGAACTGGAGACCATTCTCCTAAGTGAAGTATCTCAGGAATGAAAAACAAAAACCGTATGTTGTCACTAGTAAGTGGAAGCTAAACAATATGTTCACATGGTCATAAAGTGCTGTAGAGGACACTGGAAACTAAGAAGAGAGGGAGAGTGTTCAGAGAATGAGGGATAAAAACTTACCTATCAGGTACAATGTACATTGCTCTGGCTAAAAGTCCTGGTTTCAGCATTGTGTAATTTATTCATGTAATAAGAACACTCGTACTCCCTAATATTTTGAAATAAAAATTATTTTTTAAAAACTGCAATAAGATATCATCTCACCCCAGTTAAGTTGGCTTTTATCAAAAAGGTAGGCAATGACAAATGTTGACAAGTATGTGGAGAAAGGGAAACCCTCGTACACTGTTAGCGGGAATGTAAATTAATGCAACTGCTATGGCGAACAGTATGGATGTTCCTCAAAAAACTAAAAGTAGACTTACCACATGACCCAGCAATCCCCCTGCAGGGTATATATTCAAAGGAGGGGAATTCAGTATATTGAAAAGATATCTGTGTATGTAGATCTGTACCTCTAGCTACCTCTACTAGAAAAAAATTACCAAAGATGTCCACAAAACTGCATGAAGTTCTGCCAACTAGGAGTATTTTCCTTCTCCACTGACATGCAGGACCACCCCAGAACAGGGTTATAGAACTGTAGCCATCCACATTTGGGTGATGACAACATAAGATAAAGAACTGTCTTTTTCAATTGACTGGTAATGGGAAGAAT